>JADNRX010000711.1:0-25956 GCA_015501595.1 Hymenopellis radicata
TTGGTTGTGTGTATTTCTGTGGTGTATTTCTGCACTGCACATCAACGGGTGTATACGAACCTTCCAACTCGTCTTATCGATCAAGATGGTTCTGTGTACTTAAGAAGGATGGCAAGAAGCTCAGACTTGTACACAGTTTAGAACCACTCAACGCAGTAACCATCGCACACTCCGGGTTACCTCCAGCTACCGAGGAACTAGCCGAAGCGTTCGCAGGGTTATCCTGTGGTGGGACTTTAGACTTGTATGTAGGTTACGATGAACGGTTGTTAGCAATCTCTTCACGAGACATGACTACCTTCTCAACACCCTACGGTGCACTAAGACTAAGAACACTACCCATGGGATGGACAAATTCAGTGCCCATCTTCCATGAGGATGTAACACACATACTACGAGATGAAATACCAGCATACACCAGGCCGTACATTGATGATGTACCCGTCAAAGGCCCCACTACCAGATACGAAGACAAGGATGGGAACCCAGAAGTACTTAAGGAAAATCCTAAAATCCGACGCTTCGTGTGGGAACACTTGAACAACATGAACCGTATCATTCAACGGATGAAGTATGCGGGTGGTACCTTCTCAGGACTGAAAGCTATTATCTGTGCGGACGAGATAGTAGTTGTAGGACATGTATGTTCGTATGCGGGCCGGAAACCTGCTGCAGACCGAGTAAAGGTCATACAGGACTGGCCTGATTGCGAGAACTTGACACAAGTCAAGTCCTTTCTCGGGACAACAGGAATTTTCCGAGCCTTCATTAAAGACTACTCAGTCAAGGCCTACGCTATGAACAAGTTAAATCGTGGTGCAGTAGCCTTTCAATGGGGTCCAGAAGAGAAAGCCTCGATGCAAGCCCTCAAAGATGCAATCACAACGTGCCCCATGCTAAAACCTCTCAGGTACGAGTGGGACACGCCGGTAACTTTGTCGGTGGACACATCCTACCAGGCTATAGGCTTCTACTTATCTCAGAAGGATCCTGAAGACTCTACGAAGACGTACTTTGCCAAGTTCATGTCTATTACTCTGAACGAAACACAAGCAAGATATTCCCAAGCCAAGCGGGAACTGTTCGGTTTACACCGAGCACTCATGCATTGTAGGTACTACCTACTTGGGTGTAGAAAGCTCCGCGTAGAGGTAGACGCAAAGTATATCAAGGGAATGTTATCAAACATTGACTCCCTCACGAACGCCAATCTACAACGATGGGCTGAAGACATCCTAATGTATCACTTCACTTTGGTACACGTACCAGGCAAGGTGCATGGACCTGATGGTTTGAGTCGAAGGCCACATTCCGACAAAGATCCCGTGGTACCATACGACGAACCAGATGATACAATAGAGCTAGAGTATGAGGAAAATCCAAACATCCCGAAGGAGGATCAACCCTTAGACTTCGAGACGTTCAGAAACAACATCGACACTCGGACAGGCTTCCTACAAACCCTTAGCTCGGGAAGTAGTAAGGAACCCGAGTGGACAACAGAACAAGAGGTCCTTCAAGCCACTGCGGTTGCAGTCGAGGACATCGAGAAATGGGTGGACATACCTAACTTCCCGGACCAGAACAGGACTGAACGAGAGAACACTTGGGAAACCATGTTACCATATGTTCAACCGTACTTGGAAGACAAGGCCCACTCGCAAGAATCAGATCTCCCGACGGACATGACTGCAAAAATGCAGGATTGGGCTGAAAGCGAGTTCTTTGTTAGGAATAACAGACTCTACAAGAAAGATAAGAAAGGAGAACACAAACGGGTGTTACAAAAACCCGAAAGAATGGCGGTTTGCAAGGTCATACACGACAAGAATGGCCATAAGGGACAATACTCTGTCAGATACCTCATTAAGTCAAGGTTCTGGTGGCCAGCTTGGAAACGGATGTGAACTGGTACATCAAGACTTGTGTTCTCTGTCAGAAGAGGCAGAAGAAGAACATACATATGGAACCAAGGATCACTTCAACCCCAGGGATCTTTGAGAAAGCCTATGTCGACACCTTCAGAATGCCCAAGTCTACGGGTACGCCTAACAAAGACGGCAAAACCTCTAAAAAGGACTTAGCATCGGAAGAAACAAAATATTCCGGTTACAATGCGGTCACAGTAGCAAGGTGTGGACTTTCACGATGGCCTGAAGCCCGAGCCTTGAAGGAAGAGACAGCCAAAACCTTAGGGGACTGGTTGTTCGAAGAAGTGTTATCCCGATGGGGTTGCATTCGAGAGATTGTGACTGACAACGGGCTAGAGCATACCACGAGTTTGCGAGTAGGCAGGTACTCGTGACATACCTGCGATCCGGCTACTTGCCTACCCGGGTAAAAAAAAACTCGGGTTTATCCTACTCGGGTAGGAAACAAGTCACAAGTTCCCAGTTGGTGAACACAAACTCGCCGAGTCTAGAGCATGCCACGAGTCTAAACCCGGGTCTGGCGGTCGAGTTGCGCGAGTTTGCATATCTGAAGTCCGGACTTGCGACTTGTCTCAAACTCGCGAGTCGCGGGTCTAAAACTCGCGAGTTTGCGAGTTTTTGACGAGTTTTGAGCTATAACCCACTCATATCCCCTTCAACTGAGGTCAAACTAGTGCAAACATCATCTCTATAGCCTATTGCAACTCTGTTGGATCATATTCATATGTATAACACAGTTTATATGCATAATATTATATCTTAACTGACTACCGGAACCTGCGCAAGTACTTGCAGAATCCTCCAACCTCAAACCTGCGACTTGCGCGAACCTGGGTCGCGAGTCGCGAGTCGCAGGTTACCTGCGAGTTACCTGCGCAGGCCGAAACTCGTGGCATGCTCTAGCCGAGTCTACTCGCCCAAAAACTCGCGCAGGGAGAGGCATGGGGGGGCTCGAACGGGAGCCCTCTCCAAATTCCCAAGTCAGATCAAGATGGACTGACCTTGTAGCAGCTTAGCTACGCTCGCTTGAATGGAGGGAAACTAATCGGCCCAAGGCCCCTCCCCCTTCCAAAACTGCTCAACAAAAAAAAAGTGCCGCAATGCAATAAAAAAATACAAATAAAAGTACAATGGCGCGCGCGAATTCACAAGATGAAACAATACACGAAAATGCGTCCAAACTGTAGCGACAAGATACCTAGTAATCATACAAACTGTCCGACTCGCGTTCCGGCATCCAGATCCCGTTCGGCCCAACTGCCATCCTATGGTAAACCGGCTGCTTCCACTCAGTGTGCGGATGGTGCGAAAGAATCATCGGAAGGCGAGGAGTCCGGCCGTACACTGCGAGGAATGAAGAGATATAGATCTTGATGAGCTTGTGCTCAACATCATCAAGATTGGCCTCTGTTAATCCCCGCTTCTCGTCGATCTTGAAGTACTGCTCGTCGGTTAACCACCTGGCTGCGTGAACAACATCCAGCTTCCAAAATCGCATAACATGGCGAAGAGCGTACACGAACGGGGCTCGCGAAAACCAGTCAGGATGCGCCAAGCCGTGATTTGCTTGTCCCAAATCGGCGAAATGCAGAGGTGCAAGGCCAATTGGGAAGCAGCGCCGTACACGGTTGTAGCGCTCATGAGCAGAAGAAAGGGTAGAAAGGCGCTCATCCAAAGCAGCCAATTCGCAACGAAATGCCAACTCATTCACCTCCCAGAGGATCTCGCGGCCATGTCGTTCTGCAAGTAGCCCATCAGAACGAAAGATTCTCCCCTTCCACTTGCCCTCGTCCGGCAGCTCCACCGAACCGTGCTCCCTCGCGACAGCAAGCAATGCCATCACCTCCTCTTTGTCCTTCATCTTCCTCGGCGCATTCGTTCCACCTTCCGTCACCGTCACCTCCAAATCGCAACGATCTAACCATAAGCGCCACGCTTTGTGGGAGATAGCCTGCGGCTGACCATGTCCCATGCAGCTGAGCACAATGCCGCGAATGCGCAGCCAGGAAACCAGATATTCGAAGAGTTTGGGGCGCGAATTGACGTTGGTGAATAAATCTGGGCGGGGAAGGAAATACCGCTCCAGCGGCTTCTCCACGCACAATGCGAGATCGTACGACTCGTCAATTTTGGCAACGACACTCTGCCAAGTGGTGAAAATACGAGGCAACAATTCATGTTCGGGATAAACGAGAACTTTCGCTAATTAATATGTCAGAAGAATTCAATTAACACGATAACTGAAAACTCACTCTGTGGGCCACGACCGGGAGGGCGTACAGTAGAACGAGAGGAAGACGAGGCAGCCGGTAACCCAATTTGAGGACGAGCTGCACCACTCAGCGCATAAGTCAACGGACTGACAAAAGAACCCTGATTGCGCTCTATGTACGAAGTGAGGGCTTTGATCTTCCCCATTCCACGTCTCGGGCCCTCCCACAAAGGCGGAACAATGGGCGTTGGGAGCGAAACCTCCAAAATATCCTTCGCATACGTGATGGGCGCAAGACTATCAACTCGGCATTGCTCGAACATCTCGATATCTCGAAGCAGCCATACAGGAATGCCACACTGCAGCAAACGCTTTCCCACCGCCACATCGAAGGTAAAGCACCCAACAAAGTCCTCCCTGAAGGGCGCGACAGTGTTATGAGAGAGCGTGCCCGACCCCACCGGAAACACAAGCTCCATGAATGTGTGAAGGGCGACACATTGACGTCCTAGACGCTGGAACGAACGAAACATCCCCCAGAAATGTGGAAGCGGGAGGGGGGTGAGTCGGAGCATTTGGGTAAGCACGGACATAATGGAGGTGTGGCGGTGGAAGGCCTGCATCGTCTCCGGAGGATAACTAACGCAGGAGAACATCGCCTCAAGGCAAGAGAGGCAGGCCTCCAGATCTCGACTGAGTCCCGGCGTGGCGTGCCCACAACCGCGGCGAAAGGAGGCATCCTCCACGAAGTGCTGACTCTGCGATGGAGAATCCCACAGGAAAGCGAGATTATCATCGACGGATCCGTCGCGAGGAAAAATACGAAGAAGACATGGAAGATATGGGGCGCTGGGCTCATCTTCTTGAGGCCAGAGCAAGGGATCTTCTGCACCATAGAGGAAATCGCGGCGGATCTGCAGGATCTCGTTGGGGGTGCGCGAAGGGTTCGGGATCCATGAAGCATTGGGCGTTGTGATAATAAATGGAGATTCAGTCAGGATGGCACCCAGTTTACCATCGAGAATAGTACGCGCTGAAGCCATGCTGTCAGACGGACAAAAAAAGGGGTAGAGAGGAGACGTACGCGCTGTAGGATTCTTGCGCTGGGTGATGACAACCGGGTCATCGAGAAGCGTCTGGTGGAATGCGGTGGGCATCTGTGGCGTGAATCTAAGCGATTTATTGTTTAAAGCGGCGGAAAAAAACGTACCGCCTAAGAGAGTATGATATCTGGACTGCTGGGGTCCAGTTAGCATCCCGTAGCTCTGCACGCCGACAGAGAGGAGGCGCGGCTGTGTGCGCCACACAAGCCGAACCCATCCGCAGACAATCGTCAATGCAGCGCTGCTGGCAATCACCAAGACAGCAGCGGATGGCAATCACCAAGCCGCCTCCAATCGTCCCTCCGTCGTGACCGCCCTGCTGCTCGTCAATGAAAAAAAATGCTGATGGCAATCGCCAAGCAGCGGCGGATGGCAATCGCCAAGCCGCAGGAGAAAGGGAAAGAGTGGAAAGAAAGACAGAGGAAAGAAAAGACTCACTGATGTCAACGATCTTGAGGATGACAGCGGGATTTGGGCGCCGTATATCAGACGGCACTTGGGCGTTCTGGTGTAGGAGGGGTACACGTGGCCTTGGAATCTAGACGATTCCAGCACAGCCACAGAAGATGAGTAAAGACGATTACTCACCTTCAAGCCCAAATCGACGAAGTCACTTTGGGAAGGTGAGTCATTATGATGACTCACCTTCCCATAGCAGGATTTTGCGCTATCGCGCCTCATCCTCTACCACTACCTCCATCACCGGACTCTCTCTTTCTGGATCCGGCGCTGAGCGGGTTGGCGATTGCCATCCGCCGTCATATGGCGATTGCCATCGGCTCTTCCTTATCCGTCTGGCATACTCGACATCTTGGATTTTGGTCGGCGGGGCGGGAGGTCGCAGCGGCCTGCGCCGCTGGCTCAGCGATGCTTCGCGACTCCCTCCCTGATCTAATAATTTTCGGTAAGTTTTATTGATTATCTAGCTACTAATCGAAATCTGTGTAGATCTCATCGGGGACTCTCTCGCTGACGTGCTGGACGCTCACCGCGCATTGGCGATTGCCATCCGCTGCTATCTGGCGATTGCCAGATACACTATATCACTGTCTTTACCGTCTTGGCGCTCCTGGCCGCCGTCACTGCGCCCGTCATCCAATTTTTGTTCTTGCTCTCAGGTAGGTCTGTGCATTTCCCCGTATCGCACTCATTTCTTACTGTACCGCTCGGTCTCTGGTAGCATATGCACGACTAATACCTACTCCTAAATACACCGCTGTCGTTTGGGCAGGCGCGCCCACGACCGCCGCCCCCGCCGTCGCTACCTGATCTGGAACTTATATTTGGGTGCGTCCGATAAATTGCTTGGTCTATCCCTCAATTCTGACCGTACTGCTTGGTCCCCTACAGCATACGAACCGTGGATAGGTACACTTGAACACTGTGCCGTCGTTTGGGTGGTCCCGCCCTCCGCCGCCGACGCCCCGGCCACTGACGAATCTCACAGGTCAGTTCCACTCTTTTATTCATATCTCTCTCATTTTTAACGTACTAATCCCCAATCCTCTTAGCATTCAAACCTCTGATAGGTATACTTGAACACTGTGCCGTCATTTGGGTGCTCCCGCCCGCCGCCGCCGACATCCCGACCACTGACCGATATCAATTGTAAGTTTTACTCTTCTATTTGTATCTCCCTCATTTTTAATACTGAAACTTCCTGTCATTAGCTTTCGAACCTTCAAGACAGTCTCTCGAAGACTCTGCCGTCGTCTGGGTGGTCCCGCCCTTCTTCCCGGACATCCCGACTACTGACCGATCTTGCCTTTCCTCAAAGGTAAGTTTCTCCAATTTATACATATCTCGCTAATTTCACCATGAATAACCGTGCAGTTCTGCCATCAATGCCTTCAGTATGCTTGCTCGAAGATTCCGCTGTCGTTTGGGGTATCCCGCCCGCCGGCGCCGATGTCCCGCCCATTAACCGATCTCCAAGGTAAGTTTCTCCAATTTATACATATCTCGCTAATTTCACAATGAATAACCGTGCAGTTTTGCCATTAATGCCTTTAGTGTGCTTGCTCGAAGACTCCGCTTAGAGTCTGCCACGGATCGGGTAAAATGGCGGATATCCGCTACCCGATCCGCCACTCGATCCGCGGATCGGATCGCAAAAAAGCGATCCGATCTGTGCGATCCGGATCGCGGCACGGGTTACGGTCAGGCTGAGCTGGCTACGGATATCCGTGCCAACGATCTGTACACGATCCGTGCACTCAGCACTCGACGACGACCAAATTCAAGGTCGTTGTCGAGTGCTGAGTGAGATCAAATCTTGATCTCTCGGGATCAGATAACTGATTTATCTGATCCCGAGACCATCCGATCTCTCTCTTCTTCACCACCACCACCACCATTGTCCACCCTCGCTCCCTCGCTCTCTCCTCCCTGCATCGCTCGCCGCCATCGCCAGCATCAGACGCGACTTCAAGTCGCGCCTGGTAACTGAATCGACTTTAAGTCGTTCGGTCATCGAACGACTTCAAGTCGTTTCGGCCTCTTCTGTCGTGTCTTCAAGACAGACAGCCACCTGGACGATTGCCGTGCTGCTAAACGACGGCAGCAATGACACGAAGACCCGCCGGATGCCCCTCCAGAGGCCTAGGACGACTCGACTCGCCGTTGCTAGGGCCACGACGCCCTAGCAACGGGCCAGCAGTGACGCGCAAGGCCCCCGAATGGGCAGCAGACAACACAGAATAACGACGACGACCCTCAGGAGGTCGTCACTCGATGGGAGATGCCTCCGCCCTGCCGTAGTGCGGGCTTGAAGAGCGGAGGTGGCGGGTTTCGGGTGCGCGACGCGTCTGCTGACGACGCCGCGCAATAGGTGTGTTCTTTCTATTTTCTGTGGTTATATCGATAGACTGTTAATGCTTTTATGTATTCTAACTATATTACAGGTATCCTATCCTTTCGCTTGAGCGCGCCACGCGTGCTTCTGACATAGACGCGTAAGCCCCAGCAAAAGGGCAGCAACGATGACAGTCACGGCCCCTCCCCACTCCCTCTCCACCATTGTTTCGTCGTCGGTATGCGGTTCGCTCCTTTGAGCGAACCGCGCCGCGCCGAAAAAAAATCCTTCCCCACCCACGATTATTCGCGGATCGGGTCACCAAACGGATCGGATCCTGTAGGTGATCCGGATCGCACTCCGGATTACGGTCATGCTCTTGAGGTCACGGATATCCGTGCAACGGATCGCGGATCGAATCGGTTCGCGATCCGTGGCAGTCTCTAACTCCGCTGTCGTTTGGGGTATCCCGCCCGCCGGCGCCGATGTCCCGCCCACTACGATATCATTCCATACATTTATCTACATACAAGTCCGTAACAAATCAGTAATTTCAGTCAAAATGACAATAATTATATTCTACATCTCCTGGTCTTCGTTGGTGCGAGTTCGGCTTGTACACCGCCTTTGAGGCCATTGTGAATGTCCCCGCCGCTTCTGTGACTCTTTTTCACCAGCGGGTCACATCACGTGATCTAAGTCACTTCTTTCTGCGTAAGCGCCCTCCCTCCTTTCTTCCCACCACTGCGCACTGTGCGCCTTTCTTCCTGGGACCTGGCGATTGCCAGTCCTCTTGCTTTGGCGATTGCCAAGCATTATCGACGCCTTCCAACTGGACGACTGGAGCGGTTCTGCCACGAATATGGCGATTGTCATTTTCCCTGCAGTCTGGCGATTGTCAGCTGCCAACGAAGGACGACAACTCTCTGGATTTGTTCTACCCGGAGCGTCGATGAGGCGTTCTCGTGTGGACTCCCCAGGCACTTTTCGAATGGACTCCCCAGGAACTTGGTGATTGCCAGTTCTGCTTGTCTGGCGATTGTCAGCAGGCACCAGACGACGACTGCGTGGGACGGCCGAGGCCATCGATAATACCCTCACACAGCGCCATTCAGACTCTGTGAATGTTTTTCCGCCATGCTCTGCCGTTTCAGTGCTGATTTTCTTTTCACAGCTGACGTTCGGCCTCTGTGTGGTGCATGGAGTACATACCCATGCCTCAAAGATGGGTAAATTGATTTCATTTGTGCTTATCGTTCACTGATATTGCACAGACCGGGTCTATGGTCACCCAGTGCTATCCGATGTGTTCCCGTTCGGTTGAACAGCGCAAGTAAGAGTTTCGCTGTCTTTTACCATTCGTATAAGTAATGTCGTTTTGTACCTTCAGATACTCACTTCTGCACGCACTTTCGTCCCGTTATACCTTTATTGTCAAATCTTAGGAAACGTAAGTCCTCGAATTTCAAGCAGGTTGGGTTATCTACTAATTTCAGTATATTCAGATGCCTCCTCGTGTCAAGAAGCGCGTCGTCGCTAAGAAAGCCGCCACAAAAACCGCCACAAAAGTCGCTGCCACCAAGAAGAAGAATCAGACGTCCGACGCTGATGATTCCGACGGCGAGGACTCACCTACGACCTCGCGACGCACCCGCCAAACCGGCAAAGCCCACCTGCACCTACTGCCGCGACAGGACGCAAGCGTGCAGGCTCTGCGAGTGTCGTTGTTACCGGCGTCGCTAAGAAGAGGCAGAGACGTAAGTCTGCGCCGAAGGAGCCAGAGGAGCCTGAGCCAGTCCCCGAAGACGAGGCGCCTGCTGAAGATCTTCCATGGACGAGCTAGAGGAAGCTCAAGCACTTCTCAGTAAGTTTAATCACCTCGTTTCACTATTATTTGCATACTAAAGCTTTCGAACAGAGAAGAAGCAGGCTCAATGGAGTGCACCATGTTATGACTTCTTCTCCCCCGACGTGGAGCTTGGCAAGAACAAGAACGGCAAGCCCTGTGCTATCTTCACCTGCCCGCGGTATGTTTTTTCCTCATAGTGCCCCTCCGTTGCAAAACTAACAGTCTGATAGATGCGGGATTCGCAAAAATCACATTTTAACGGACAACTCGACGAGCAACCTGATTCGCCACATGAATGCTTGCAAACCGGATCCGACGCCTGGAACCCAAACGAAACTCACGGCGACCATGTCCAAATATACGAAAGGTGGACTTCGCTTCCGACTCGCGAAGTGGGTTACACGCCGCCACCGCCCCGATGCCATCGTGGAGGATGACGAGCTCATTGAAATATTCGAGTATCTGAACCCCAAGGTTGAAACTCCCTCCGCCAAGACCACTCGTCGCGACATCGGCGATGCGTGGCGCCTCACCCGGGAGGAACTTACCCACTTGCTGAGGACGTATCCTGGCGCATCAACCTGGTTCTTGACGGCTGGACGTCCCCAATAGCTACGAGTTCCTTGGCGTCCTTGGTTCCTTTATCTACGAAGGACGCCATTACATTGTCGTACTTGATCTAATTGAGTGAGTGTCTTTGGATATTTTGTCGCTCATCGACTAACGACTCTGCAGACTCACCGAGGCCCATACCGGCAAGAATTTAGCGACGGCTGTGTACAGCCTTCTTCAAGAATTGGGGATCGACGAGCGCATTCTGGCGTTCACAGCCGACAACGCCTCCAACAACGACACTTTCCTGAAAGAGATCTGCGGGATGTTCTCCGAGATGAACATTGCTGGCCCGACACGCAGGTGCGCTGCTTTGCGCATGTCTTGAATCTTATTTACAAGGTTTGTTTCCTCTATTCGCAGAAAATGAAGTTCTGACGCCAATTCCGACTTGCCTTTGTTTTTCCCTTTCTTTTTCTTCATCTGTGTACCATTATTATGTCTAAGGTACGTTCATTCAATTCATGATGTACTTGGGCCAACACGATGCTAGGCTATCTGTTCCGTTTTTGAAAAGAAGAAAAAGAAAAAGAAAGGCGAGCCGGAGAAGAACACCGACGGGGACGAAGATGTCGACGAGGAGTGGGACGACGAGGATGATGAGCCAACGGTGGAGGACATCGAGGCTCTACGTGAGCGTGAGGCGCTGGATGCGGATGATGAGAGAGAGTTGGAGGAGATTGGCGTTGGAGACCGGACGATGGAGGAACCGTCAGTGGAAGCCTTGAAGGCGGGCATCAAGGCCATGACGAAGGTATTTTCTTATTCCTTTTGCCTGAGAACTGTTCTAATTCTCTTGCAGATCCTCAAGCTTGGGCATCGCTGCGCCATCAAAAAGCGCATTCAACACCAACTCGCCATACTCTGCAAGGCGAGCGGCTTGAAGGCTACGACCATGGTGAAGCGCGTCGCCACTCGCTGGAACACGATGAACAACGTCATTCGTCGTGCGACCAACCTCCAAGTCCCGCTTGACAAGTTGTGCATGCTGCCGATGTTCAATATAGGCAAGCCGACTACTCGCCTACGTCGCTTCAAATTGACGCCGAATGAGTGGGCCTTAATGTGGTCTTTACGGCCAGTTTTCAAGGTATGTTTCATAGCTATCTATTATTTGATGATGCTAATGGCTTTCTTAGCTGATTCAAGATGCGACGACGTTGATATCAACGAAAGCGAGACCTATGCTGCATGAGGTCATTCCGACTATGGACGCCTTGAACAAAGGTCTGGAGGCCAAGTTGGTGGAGGACGGTGTGCCGGAGATTGTGCGATATGCCATTACGAAAGGCCTAGCGGTACTCGACAAGTACTACGTCTTGACGGATGACTCGTTGATGTGGCGACTATGCATGAGTGCGTATCTTATACTCTCCTGTTTGTGCTGAATTAATTCTCTGTGCAGTTCTCGTCCCGGGGTACAAGCTTGTCTACTTCGAGGAACATAACTGGGAACCACGCTGGATCCTACAGGCGAAAAACCTCCTCCGTGAAGTGTGGAGGACGTACTATCTCCCCGCTGTCACCCCCCCAAGCCAAAGAAGAAGCCCGCTCCCAAACCCGACGACTCTGGCTCCGAGGATGCCTACGCGCACCTGCGCAATCCGCTTGATGAGGAGGAGGCGAACACCACTGACGCACTCGAGGCGTACTTGGAGTCGAGCCGGGAGTGGCCCGCCAACCTCATCAAGCACTGGACGGACAAGCTCGCAGAGCCGACATCGACAAGGATCACCTCGCAGAATGCCCTTGCTCGGATGGCCCTAGACTTCCTTGCCGCCATGGCCACATCAACCGATGTCGAACGCTTTTTTTCTGTAGGTGGTCTTGTCGTCAACAAGCGCCGACACGGGCTTTCGCCTCAGTCAGTTCGTGAAAGCACCTCCTTGAACAACTGGCTGGGCATTCCGGGTCTTGTTCCTGATCGGAAAATTGTCAAGTTCCTTAACGCGAAGGCATTTCGGAAGAAGGGCCAAGAGGGTGAGTCGGACGATGAGGTTGTCGTCGTCGAGCAGGCAGAGCCGGCGAAGAAGGACAAGGGCAAGGGTAAGGCTTCGGCAGTGGACAAGGGCAAGGGTAAGGTGGACAAGGGCAAGGGTAAAGCTTCGGAGGTCGTGCTGAAGACTTTCTGGGAGGATGGTGTGGAGTACGAGTTGGTCTCGGATCTCGAGGCGGACGGTGAATCGGATTTGGAGGAGGAGGAAGATGCGGCGGGTGATGCAGGTGATCAGTCTGAGTAATTTCTCATGTTTCGGACTTGTACTTATATCAGTTCTCTTGCTTGTCTGGTTTTTTGTAATGTATATATATTATGACATTGCCTACCTACAACATCGCGCGAGTAGGTCAGATTTCATACGACGACTCGTCCGAACCCGGGTCGCTAAAAACTCGGGTTCGAAAACGACTCGTACCTGCGAGTCGAGTTCGGATCAGACCCGTGTCTTCCGCGTGTCACAAGTTTGACTTTGAGAAGTTCGGAACTCGTCTAGACCCGACCCGTGCGACCCGGGTTTAGGCTCGTGTCATGCTCTAGCTAGGTCTCGTTGCCTTCCCGCTAGCGGTCTCGCTAGCCCGCTAACGGTCATCCCGCTAGGCATCTGAGTATCCCGCTAGCGTGAAATTGTTGTCACGTATGCTGCATCATATCTGAACTTCGACAAATCTCAAGCGCGATCAGCTGCAGGCAGGACGTGACGCGTCAATACGTCCAACTTACATAGCATCATCATTGCAACGATATCCTCTCCTCGGACTCAGATTTGGCCTCTTTCTCTCAAACGTCTGGCTGCACGTTATCGAGTTCTGGCGCCCCTGGCACTGTCCACAGCCAAATTCTTGCTGTCGAGTTCCTGTCTGCCATCCTGTCCGGTTCTTACTCACCGGTATATTGGGTCATCCTCAGAATTCCGAGTCAGGCACCAGAAACAATCATGCAAACAGTGAATGAGAGTCGCGACTCGCCGATAAGCATGGGTATCCGGTCAAAGGCTTGCAGACATCCACTTGACATTCCAGGGATCAAATACATCGATCAACATAGGACAATTCGTGAGCGCGATGCCGGCGATAAAGTTACGGGATACAGAGCTCCCGGGAGAGCACTCAACAAGGTGAGGACAGCGCACAGTAGCTGTATTTATGTCCTGGGAAGACGGTCATATCCTAAATTAGTGCTGGATGTCACAGCGTTACGACCGCTAGGACCAGAGTAATTCCCGCTACCCCGCTACCCGCCACTCCCGCGAGCACGCTAGGCTTCCCACTAAATTATCTGGGCCCGCAAGAGACGGTTCTCCGTTACTTGAAGAAAGTGAAGTTTTAAGGAAACAAGGTGAGGAGCATCCAGGTGCTCGAAAACTTCCTGCAGTGCGCCCGGCTTGGCAGTTTCCCCTTCATGAATCGCCAACTCGTAGAGATTCGGGAGGTAAATGTCATTAACGAGGTCTCTTAGAGTCTCATCAACAGTCATCGCCAGAAATCTAAGCATCGCCATCTGAGATAGCTGAAGCGCACGATTTTCATCAAAGGGCCCATGGAAATGCGCCACTGTCATTTGGTCCAAAGGAAGCGAAGAAAGTTGGAAGAGGGGGCTGGTTGGGATGCTCAATACAACCTTGTGGAGGCGCGGGGCGGACGACAAGATAGCCGCGTTGGTATCATTCCCGGACGCGACGTACTGGGCAATGAAAACCTCCCTGAGAAGCGGAAGATCGTGTCCGGAGAAGCATTGAAGCGCAGAAGAGGGCATGTCAACAAGTAACCGTTCCCAGTACTTCATACTCTCCTGCAGGACGGAGAGTGCCGGATGACTGTGAAGGTCGCTCGTGTCACTAATAAGATCGATAGACAGTGGTAGCTGTCGACGGCGCTCCATCCACAAAGACACTTTCTCTGCACACTGTTGTGCTGCGATAGCACGTCCGGCGTGGAGTGTTACTACCAGGCATGACCATAGCACGTCCGGCGTGGAGTGTTACTACCAGGCATGACCATAAGTTCGGAGAGTCCAGCACCTGGGTGCGCCAGCGCCGACAGACTTGGGATAAGGTCCATGGAGGTAGAAGGGGATTTAGAGAGTCCTCAATTTCTGCCATGCTCGGAGAGTCATCCCATGATGGAAGGCAGTGCTGAAAGATCTCACCGAGGATCTCTGCCGGAAGGGAGTGGAAGGGGTGTACTGTAGTATTACTACCATAGGTTCGCATCACAGGTCACGAGGCCTCATGATGCGAACCTAATTGTAGTTGGTCACTAGGTCACAAGGCCCTGTGAACATATCTAAAATCAGTCACAAATCTGACTTGATCTAAATTTTGCTTCTTCGGCCTAATTTTAGTAGTTTTTTCTTCCATTTTACTCCATTTATGATGAAAATTGACTATTTCTGCTGTTTGCATCTACTTTATAGGTAAAATTAAGCTAAAAAAGCAGAAAGTTAAAAATCTCAATGAAAATAATTTTTTTAGGTCACACACTTTTGGCCAGCATGAACATGCTACTTAACATGTTCATGAGGTCACAGGTCACACCCTGTGAACCTATGGTCGAAATACTACAGTAATAATGTGTCTGTCCGTTCATGTAGCAAGTCTGGTGATTCTTTGCGTGGAGCAGACATATCGATGTCATAGAGGGGCGAGTTATGACAAAAAAGCTCCTCAATGCGCGTAGTCTGCTCCGGAGAAGAAAAGCATGGTGGGGTAGATGTCATGGTATGCTGCAAGTCGTCAAGTTACAGAATGTCATATAAGCGCTCAAGGAATCGCCCTTGAGCCAGTTCGATGTGTACCGTCAAAGAGGCTAGGGATGTCCAGCGTGCCGACAATAGTGGTAAGTGAACAAAGAGAACGATCGTCGATCACGAGAGGCGAAATTGAAACGACCACGTGACGTGGTTCGTTCCCAAAGGGCGGACGGCCAAGACTGTAAATGACTTACTAATACCGTATACCTCTAGAATTTGACGCATAACTAGACTCTTGGTAGAATACCGTCGCTTGGACAACGTAGGATAGAATTCAACATGAAGTCCAATCAGCCTGGTTGGTTAGAATAAATATCGCGCCCGGCTAACAAACTCTATAACTAGATATAGACATTGACAACACGGGAGGCATTTTGTACGCCTTGTCTAAGTCTTCCAACACGAATGCCCTGTAGGATTTCCGCCGCTACAGACGAAATAGAGATATCAAGATCATTATCACGCTTCAGCTGTCGCAGCAGGGGAAATGTGATCAACCCTCGAATTTGCTAGGATATCGTAACGAACATTTCTCTTACGATACGATAAGTTACGATATTCCCCGACAAACTCAGATTTGAGTTACCTGTCCGATATCACTCGATATCGCCACCTACCACCAGACACATATTGAACGATATCGCGCGATATTCGAATCCTGTAGATACAATTCATGTTTCATTATATCGTAGGATATTGTACATTCCGAAATATCATAAGTTATCGTACATTTGGGAGATCAGAGGATATCATAGGTTATTGTATCTAGCGGCGAGCGCCGCCGCGCGTACGGCTGCGAGTAGTGGCTCCTTTCTTGGTCGGGGGTTGTTCATCGACAGTGCTGACAACATACTCAGTACCTGAAACCAATTCAATTCAACAGAAAACTTACCTATCATCGTCTCTGTCCCTCTTGTCTCCGCTATTGGCATCATCGGACTTCTTCGCACTCCTTGTTTGTCGAGTCGTCGGGGGCGGCGGCGCCGTCGCACGTTTAGGCCTCTTCGTCTTCGCACCACCGGTGGTCACATCGGTATCATCCGTGGCGGTTGTTGTGCCCGTGGAGTTCGCCGCTTCCATCTCCGCTTCCATCCTCTTCCTCTCTGCCTCCTCTTCGGCAATCTTCTTGGCAGCCGTCTCCTCCTCAATCCTCTTCCTCTCTGCCTCCTCTTCGGCGATCTTCTTGACAGCCGTCTCCTCCTCAATCCTCTTCCTCTCTGCCTCCTCTTCGGCGATCTTCTTAGCAGCTATCTCCGCCTCCATCCTCTTCCTCTCTGTCTCCTCTTCAGCGATCTTCTTGGCCGCTGCGTCGTCAGCGAGCTCCCTAGCGGCCGTCTCCGCGTCAATCCTCTTCCTCTCTGCCTCTTTGGCGATCTTCTTAGCAGCTATCTCCGCCTCCATCCTCTTCCTCTCTGCCTCCTCTTCAGCGATCTTCTTGGCCGCTGCGTCGTCAGCGTGCTTCTTAGCGGCCGTCTCCTCCTCAATCCTCTTCCTCTCTTCCTCCTCTTCGGCGATCTTCTTGGCAGCCGTCTCCTCCTCAATCCTCTTCCTCTCTGCCTCCTCTTCGGCGGTCTTCTTAGCAGCCATCTCCATCTTGTCCCTCTCAGCTTTCTCTTCGTCTGGCGTCATCAGCGGGTCCTTCGTGGCTCCGTCTCCTGCAAGGCCTTCCTTTGCCTTCAGCGCCTTTGCCTCCAGATCCTGACGTTTGGCAGCGTCCTTCTCCGCCTGCTCTGCCTCTGCGGCCTTGTCAGCGGATAAGCGGTCTTCCCTCTCCTTCAAAAGCGCCGCTTCTCGGAGACGTGCAGCCTCCGCATCTTTGGCAGCCTTGGCAGCATCTGCTACGCGCTGTCGCTCCTCTTCACCCTTCCGGCGTAGCTCCTCGACCTTGGGATCGGACTCAGCCGTCTTGACGAGTCCTTGCAACTGCGCATCCGATGGCATGGGGCAGTTCTGTCCACCTAAATCCTCGTTAGTCGAAACAATGTACAGTAAGTTTTCACTCACGATTGAAACCTTCCTGCGCGAATGATAACACAGCAGCGTTGTAATCCTTGTGCTGGCTTAACGTCTCGTATGTCGGAAGATCTTTCCACGAGGCGTCGGGAGCGACAACGACACTATCAAATCCATGAGTGCAGAACAACCAGGTTGAATAAGGCTTACTGTTTCTGTTCAACTTTGTGCTCAGCACCCTCGTAAATCACGCTAACCGCCATCACCATCTTGCCCATCTGGCCTTTCGCAAACCCAATCAGAGGACGCAGGGCTCGATCGATAGAAAGGGCGGCATAGTTCTGAAGTCTAAGTGCCATTCATCAGCGCTACTGTGTAAACATTGGATGCAAGACGTACTCGTAAACCTCATCGAGAGTGGGGGCCATGCCGGCGTTGACTTCCTCCGCCATCTTCTCAAAACCCTGTTGGTCCTCCGGGGACAACGTCTCCCAACACTCCTTCAACGCGACCCAGTAGTGCTGAACCGTTGCTTTCTCTGTGCCCTTGATGGTGTTGGTGCGCTCTTGGATGACGTTCGGGCGGTTCTTCGAGAATTCCTGCAACGCATTCGTTTTGCGAGGCCGTTTGAAGTCAGGATCCCCGGCTGTCTTAGGCACGTTGGGATCATCGAACGAATTTGTGGCGATGGCTATCGCCCATTTATTCTTGTAGTCGTTCTTGAAGAGATTGTCGAGTTTCTGAATAACATTGAGTCAAAGAAAGCCAATCTTAGAGAGTCGACGCACCGCTAACAAGATGTCGAGCTTCACCTTCCCGCTGTCTACATCCGCTTGCCGAAACTTCTGCACATACGGGACCAGCACATGGTCCCGAACAAAGTTCTTCTTCGTCCCCCGCGCCATGTTCTGGTGATTGTGGTAGTCCAGGGCGAAACACTTGAAGAATTCTTTTTCTGCGGTGCTCCAGGAGGCACGATCGCTTTGTCCTTTTTGGCGTTGACCGTCGTAGTCGCGTCTGAGGCCATGATGGTACTGTCGAAGGGTGAAGGGATATCTGTTAGCGATATGATGGTGGGGGAAAGGAGACAAGCGACATACCACAGGGCCTTTATCATCAAATACCGCCACCCCGATCGTCCATTGTCCTCGTCCACAGTCCACATCAACAAAGTTTTGGATCTCTTTGTTCGACTTATTTGTGTGGCCGGGTTTGGTTAGTTACAAATGTTGTCCCATTGTATTCTAGAGTATTGTACAAGTAGCATAATGTTTACATGTCAGCATAAGTCAAGAGTTTCTGAGTACAGATGGATCAGCAAAAGAGCACGGATCCGTAGAGTCAACGAACCTCAATCACAATGCGGGTATGTATGGCATGACATCGTCAACCCATCGTGCCGGTAGAGGCCCGTTGTAGGCGTGAACGAATATCGGGCAGAAGATGTTTTCGGGCGTGTCGAAGAAGTCATGCCAACCTATACGCTTCCAATCTGTCTCGTCAGCGGACAATAGTCCCCAAGTGTGCAGAATGCCAAACGATGGACGTTGTGCAACGCCGGCCATAGCGAGCTGAATCCCATAGTCGAACAAGCGAATCCTCGGGGCAACGTCTTGGAGAGTAACTGTCTGCACGCGATTACCCTGTCCGTAGCCTTCACTTTAGCAGCTTCGCAGTCCAAACCTCGTGATGACGCACCGCTAGGTAAAATATC
The DNA here is from genome assembly GCA_015501595.1 of Hymenopellis radicata. NCBI lineage: Eukaryota > Fungi > Basidiomycota > Agaricomycetes > Agaricales > Physalacriaceae > Hymenopellis > Hymenopellis radicata. The sequence continues at coordinate 18,916 of JADNRX010000711.1, forward strand.
AACCGAATGTCGCGCTGTTTTTCCTTCAGAGCGCGTTTCGCCCGTTTCTTCTGGTCAACTCTAACGAGCTGCTTCTTCTTCTCGGCCTTCAAATGAGGGGTGATCGTTGGCTGGAAGAGTTCCCGGCATTTCCTGCTGACCCGAGGAGCCATCGAAGACGAACTGGCAGGTGATGAAGGTAGGTGGTGAGTAAATCAAAGCCCACTAACCATTGTTGCGCATCGTCCACGCGCTGCCCCACGCGACTCTTTGTCACGTGCGTTTCTCTTTCTCTTTATTTATGAGAGATAAAGTATACTGTCAGGATTGTGAGATGGAATCGACTGGGAGAAGAACCGGATGCTTACTTTTTTAAACATAGCTCTAATGAAAAACGCGTCAACAAGCAGATCTTTGGTCGGACCGACTTCCGAATCGAACCCGCGGAAGCAATACCGGCTGATTGCGTGCCGCGGAAGCAATACGCCGGTGATCAAGGACCATCGACTTAGCGCCGTCCCAAAGACCTCCAAAGGCGCAATGTCCTTCGTCAATCCCGCGCACTTTTGGTCGGATCTCTTTGAAACGGTGAGCGCCGTTATTCCTGATCGTCCCGACCAAGCTGATCAGGCGGAAAAATCACTTTCTTCCTGCTCTCTCCCGCCTATGACCACTCATTTTACATTGTCCTGCCCTTCCTAACCCACGTTCTGCCTGAATTCCCTTGGCGTTCATCGCTCCAACTCCCTCGCGATCTCATAGGGCTGGAACTTGACCAAATTCGCCAATCGGACCCAACATTATCACCTTAGGGAGAAGTCCAGATGGCTGTGGCAGGTAGCCCCCGCGCATAAAGGTTTTGCGCATACTAGGTGCGTATTTTCATCTACGTTCAATGTCAGCTTCATATTTTAATAGAGTCGCGAAACCTACGCCTCACACCATTCGCACCACTCCCGCGGCCAAGTGCCCATTCCATCCAGCCGAGGCGGATACTCCACCAGACATTTACACGAAGTGCCGCCTCTGTCGTTCGGCGCACCTGCACGACGTTCTCCTCGGGTAGTCTTCTCGACAATACCGCTATCTTGTCCCTGTTCGGAAGGTCAGTGCGTCTTCATGCTCAAATGCGCCACATTACTTACACCGAGTTTAAGTTTTCTTGCTGCTCAATCCTCCCCGCATCTTGTAGCGTAGTCTTGTATGTATTATATCGTATATCACCCCTCATCTCAGTAGTTTAATATACCATACTGCCTCACTTGTAAATGTATATAATCTAGTCAAGCTACGCCCCCATAACTATACGCTATCTGTTGTTCTACGCGCTACATGTCTTCTCTAAGTGTTCCCAATTCTCTTCCTCCGCTGCAACTCTCATGTCTTCGGCCTGCTCTGGATCCAACGCACGGATACTTTCCTGCTCCTCGTTCCCCAGCCTGTCCCTCTGCGACCTCAGCCACGAGTCGTTCTTGCTCGAGGCTCGCGCGCTGTTCCTCGGCAAGGCCAACGTCTTCTCGTCTACTGACTTCGGCGCGCTGGGCGTTCCGCACCGGGTCATCCGACTACTTCGTGATTCCGGATAGGGAGGAGCAGGATGGAGTGACGGTTGACAGGCGGTCAGCGGAGTATTCTCGTGCGTCGCCCTCTGCTGTTTTCAGGATGGCGCGCGCAGATGCTGTTTCATCTGAGAGCGATTGAGCTGCACAGTGGATGAGGGGGGGCACGGAAATGCAGAGTTTCGAGACGTCAGATTCCCTTCGGATAGCCAGGCACTCGCAGAGTGTATCGACACAGGACGTGAGTGAAGCACTCTGCAGACTTGGCCTGGATGATGAAGACAACAACGTCCAATCCCACCGTCCCGCAGGCTGCGAAGCGAGAGCGGCCATCAGTTGAAAGTGCCATATGACGGGAAGGAAAGTACCTACCCGGACTGATGAGCTGCGATCTCAACCAGGGTACGAGTACAACGAGGATCAGAGGTCCGCCTTCGTCGACGCCATGGTGAAAGATCGTCGTATTTTGACCTGCCCAACAGTCAGAAAACGTCAAATTCGAGAGACGAAAGTCTTACTCCCTGTCTTTAAATACTCAGTGTACCAGAGTCTCAACCATTGGCGCCACGGCGCGTCCAACGGGAAATTTACCGTCACGACGACGTTAGACGTGCCTCGCCAAGACTCTAGTCCTCAAAAATTCAGCCTAGAAAAGCGTTAGACCACAACAAGTGCAGACATACGGTCAAGGTATTACTTACTTGCTCGAACGATGATCCATCGTGGCGAGATCCATATCCACTGACAACAATGGCGTTCTCTTCGGGAGACATCCCTGAATGTAATTAATTAGCTCCAGATGTGTGTGCGGTGATAGTCAAGGATGCGGAGCTTTGACCCCATTTTGGAACACGTGACCAAAAGGCATGCTGAATAGTCGAGAAAATGTCAAGGAAACGTACCAGTTGGCCTTGAGTGTGTCTTGATCACACTGGGGCGAGATTGAAAGAGTTCATTTGTGTACACGGATATACAAGGACTACAGTAGCTACTAGTAATACAAAAGGTTACAGAGGACGTATTTCACCTTCAAACATACCCCGTCCTGCTGCTGCCCGAGAACCCTGCTTCCTTTCAGCGTATTCTGCGTTCGCCTTCACCGTAGCATCATCATCAGCCATTACGACCAAATCCTCATTATGAGGCCACAGCTCCAGCCTTGTTTCTACGTCCTTTTCTCCCCAACGTGGTTGTACTTCGAAGGAATACCAGTCCAGGTCATCCAGCGAGTGGTCTTGCCTGGGAGTCGATGCGCGATGCTGAAGCATGATACCCCGAACGAAAGTACCTTCGTATTGACCACGGAAACATACCCAACGATTCTTGATGCTCGGTTTCTTTCCTGGATGCAAAGGACGGTACCGATCGCCATTGACAGGCGCAGGGTGCACGCTATCATCCCCACGGACTTTGTAGAGACGAATGTCACCATAATCGTCTTGTTGTACACGAACGACAACAGTGTGGAGTCGACTGGACTTCGACTGGGAATCTATGGCGCGCAAGTCCCATCCTACTAGGAACTCCTTCGCATACCAAAGCGGATCATCTGTCGGTGATGAGGGAGGTGGTTCTATAGAGGAGGTCGAGGGTTCTGCTGGAGGCTGTTGAAGGGGTTGAGAAGATATGGACTCGGCTGTCGGTTTGAGCGGATAGGCCTTTCCGTCAAGCATGAATGTAGTCGCGGCTTCCTTGAGGTAGTATTCGCGGTTGCCTATGTACCCGGATTTGACTTGAAGGGCGTTCAGCGGCCGAACTACACGCAGAGGTGCCAAAGACCTACAGACAATGTTAGCAGAGGCAAACGAGTCTATTGTAGATACTTACTTTGCATCGACAACATGATCGTACTTTACTAGGACTACATGCTTGGCCATGACGCCGCCTTCGTACAGCGTAACGTGCACCCAGAGGCCACTCTCGCTCTTCTTCATGGATTTTTGATCGGCTCGAATAAGGCTCCTGCTGTCGGCGTTCAACTCGGCTGAGGCCTTTGCACCCCAATTGTGCAGGCTGACATCTGAGACATGGCCTTTTCGACCTTTGTACTGTCCGCCCTGTATTCTGACTTCGCGATCGAGCCAAGGTTGGCGGCCGGTATAGTAACCTGGCTTGAAGACGAACGCCGGGAAGTTATGAAGAGAAATACTCGGTGGCAGAGTGTGTTTATCGGGATTTGGATACTTAAGCCCATTGCTTGCATCCTCGGCATGAGCCTTCATATACCTAAACACCAGGCGCATTCCCAACGGCATGTTGCCCGTCTCTTCAGAGGGGTTCACTTTGGTGTACAGCGCTCCATGTGAGGTCACAGTCGATTGGATGAATATGTCGGGTTCCAGCTTTGTACAACAGTTGCGATGAACATATAAGAGCTGGCAACATATCAGGTCAAGAAACTTTTGAATGCCTTGTTCAACTTACCTGGCATGAAGTTTGACCGTGTCTATTTCTGTGATGGTACAGTATTTCAAGGGACTTCTGGCGAAGCTTGATGACCTTTCGCTGCTGTTCAGGTGTCCAGATAAAGCTCGGTTTGAAGTCCTTCGGTCGTTGGGAAACTAGAGCCTTTTGGCGGTCGACCGTGGCAGCGACATATTCTTCGGCTTCCTCTTCCGTCCCGGCCCCAATAACCCAACCTGTCTTAGAGCCCTCCAACGCTGAAGATACCGCAACGAAATCTCCAACATCAAAGACCTTGACGACCTGTCTCCACGGGACTTCGATAAGGTGTTCCTCGTCACCAGCAGTGACGGTGATGGCGATTAGTCCCTTGCCTTGAACGCGTAAGACGCGTCCCTGTAGCCCGCTGACACGGTCGCGAACTAGCTCGGATGGCTCGAGGGACCAGTGGGCGACGGGAGGGAGTTGGGCCTCATCATCCGCCTCGCGGAATATTTTAGAAAGTGAATGATCGCTGTTCAGAAAGAGATGTCGAAGATCGCCACGAATTGAGGTAGCTGGCGATAGCCTGTCCCTTCGGCAGGTCAAGACCAGAAACGGACCTGTCATGCGAATACTGCCAAGTGCGGGATGACAATCGACTACAAAGCCGGGGATATATCGGGAAGGTTTGCGGTGTGTAGGTGCGTATGTTCTCCAAGGAAAGAGCTTGGCGGCAGGACGGCAACCGCGTGGAAGGGGAAGGCGAGGCAAGTTGGATGGAAGAATTTGGATGTTGGATTCCCTAGTAGAGTTTAACGAACCCCAGTCGATGTCGAGGCGAGGGATGACGAAGACATCGACCCATATACCTTTGCCTATCATGAAGCCCACATCGCCGTGATAGCGCCCGCCGTTGATGGACATCCAGCCAAAGTGGGGTCGACGGCATTCGGCTCCATAAAACTCGGATAGGAGAGCACTTTTATCGGAGGGATTTTCAATGAAAGATGGGTCACTGGTGAGGAGAGAGTTGGAGAGATGGTCGTCGAACCAGCGTAGGAGGGTAGCTATGCGGGGTGCCGTGGAGAAAACGTAAAGGCTGTGGAATTTGGCAGTGCCTCTGTCCACCCAGACGGCTTCGATGTGGTGCTCGGGGCGACACTGATTCATGACAGTGTCCGAGGCTACATCGAGGACGCTACTTTCCTCCTCGTCGTCCCTAGCATGTACCATTCTAGCTATGTTGTTCTTGGCGATGTTACTCATACCGTACTAGAAATGCCAGTCAAATGGAGTCGATTTCAGAGAACGTTGAACATACCCGAGCATGGTACCTTATAATGTAATTGCCGGGATGGAGGGCCATTCTCCATATTTCATCCGGCGTTGGGATGGCGGACAACATGGAGAATCCTTCGTACGTGTCTGGTTGAGGTGTCTGGATAGGGACAGGTGGTACGGTTGGTGGGGGGGATTGGGTGACACGCTGTGAGCCGTCAAGCCTTGAGGAGGGGGGAGATGGCTGTCTAGTTGCAGACTTTGCAGCTTGCTGCGTGCGAATACGCATTTCGATACGGTCAAAGTCGTCCAGTAATCTCATGCGTTTGCGAGGTGTGTCCGACTGTGCTGAGGGCGCGTCGCCGCCTTCCTCGTCGGTCTCATCATCTATAAAATCTTTGTTATATTATCATGTTAGCATGCTGTCTCCCACCAAGGGAAAACTTACCTTCGAGGACGTCTTGCCCACCCTCAAGATCAGCAGCTTCAAGGTCTTCCTCGTCGTCGTCGTCGTCCGCCTCCAGATCTAGGAATGGATTGCGTGCTGCATCTACCGACATGGCGCTACCCTGTAATTTAGTCGTCAGCGTCTGTACTTATCCTTCGAATTTTGCAGACAGCGAGCTCTTTGGGCTGCACACTTTGACTCAAGACAATCGAATATTTTTTCATTCTGTAACTACTGTACTCTACGATGAAAACAAGGGCGGGAAACTCACCGACCAGCGGATGCCGGCCTACTCTTGCAGGTGGTGATGGTAATGTGCTGAGATGGAAAAATTGCCATATTGGTCAGTGTGCAGCATTGGGCTGCTCCGGTCCGAACACCCGACATACACGATGGCTGTGCTGAGATAGCTGCCAGTGAGCAGCATGGGCTGCTCCGGTCCGAACACCCGACATACACGATGGCGGTGCTGAGATGGCTGGGTAAGTGGTACAGCCAAACAGTTACGTAAGCTTTTCCATCCTCGCTCTGACCATCACAGCATGTTGCTGTCGGTGCGTCGGGCGGGGGTGAGGGAGTGCGTACGGACTATTTTTTTAACGTAGACTACATAGATATCTCACAGGCAATCGTAAGATGTTTCTTTGACTGATCTGAAGCACGGGAATTGACCAAAATGCAGGGAGAGTCCAGGTCGCTTGGGCAGAGCGGGGAGGGACAGCTTGAGAGCACGATGGTCGGGATTGCTTTGGATCCGGACCAATATGGGTGCGTTTGCGAAAGCCTTCGATCCTTTTCTTCGGCTAATCGTTTTGAGTAGATCCAAGCGCCACTAGGCCTTACGGGGAAAAGCAAAATCCAAGGTAATCTCCGTCGTCTCTTGGACTGGTCCTTGGTTCATCTTTGCAAAGGACCAGTCCTGCTCACGTATATAACTGCCTCTTGGCCTTTCTCGGTACGCATATTCCTTACTTCCCGACACGCAGCATTCATGCATCCCCCAGTTTTATTCGAACTCCAACACGACGACTGGTTCAAAGCCATCCCGGCTGAATACCTTCTCGAGCTGGATGATGCCGGAGATCTCATGGACACTCGTCTCGTTCCCGCGCCAGTTGATGGAATTCCCCTGCTCGAGTTGGACGATGAGGGCGAGATCATCCAGGAGAGCGTAATTTCCCGATGTGCCTTCCACAGGTGCTACCGTTGGTGGTATTCCTTGCCTCGAACTGGACGATCATGGGGAGGTCATCAGAGAAACCTTTTTGCCCGAGGACAAGTCTTCCGACAGCGACTCGGATACCGAATCAGAGGTGTCTCTCGCCCAGGAGAGGTCTTCCGTGTGCGAACCCTCCTCATTCTGCCCGTAAGTTCAATCCCGTCCCAGCATAT
>JADNRX010000712.1:0-25923 GCA_015501595.1 Hymenopellis radicata
ATAACCACCTGACCAACCGAATTGGGTTATGAGGAGGATGCCGTGGTCTTCGACCTCTCTGGCGTCGCGACCAGTAGACGGGTGTTGGAGGAGACCGGCGAGAACGTCTTTTTTGCCGCGTTTGGCGAGCCAGTCGTTGATGGGTATTCGAGGAAAGAGAGTTCCACGCCTTTGTCGTCAATCTGAAGGTTCTTCATGACGCGGCGCGTGGCGGGGAAGGGGAGGTAGTAACCACCGAGATAATTAGGCATCTGTAATGCTGGGCGTTAGTACGAGAAGATATATGTGACGTTGAGCGTACTATGTGAGATTTCAATGAGTATCTGCAAACAATTTTGAAATATCGTTGTGGCTGTTGCCACTGTAGGGTGGATGAGGAAGTAATGTTGAAGGTCGTGCCGGTGACTGACGATCAACGTGACCCTGTTTCTCTTTACCCACCACCACCTGTTTCTCTTTACCCACCACCACCATCATCACCGACCACAACCACGCCAAGGTCCACCACCATCACTACTTTTTATCCCGACCGACGCCGTTTTCGCACCGCCATACATCCTCACGCCTTCATTGGAGGTGCAGCCTATGAGATTGCTCACCGACTCTCAACGGGTAGATAGCGCGGGGAGCCACCGAAACGACGGTCTCCCTCAGTGCCGCCCAGCCTACCTGCCATTGTTTACCCCTACTCGCTCCTCCATCCTAGCCCGCCGTTTTCGCCTCTATCGCCATATAACTGCTTTACGCATATTTTCTCTTTACATTCTGCTATTCACCCGTCGTGCCACCGTAGCATAATATACAACGTTGCGCCTGGCACTACTCTCGCACAGTTCCAGGCCTCAAACAATCAAGGCGAGGCCCTCCCGCTTTGCTCTGCCACAGCGCGCCCTGCAGCGTGGCTAGTATTTAGCCGAAAAGTTTTCCTGGACCCATCTAGACGGAGGATCATCGATCACCGTAAAAGCGACGCGAACCACCGATACACACCACCACTGTCCATCAGTGTGATGGTCGATGATGAAGGCAAGCCGAAAGCTTTAAGAAATCCTGCGGAAGTCTGGGGTAGTGGGCAACTGACTATAGATTGTCCTGGCCCGCGTACAAGATGTGGTAAGGGACCGTATGAAAAAGGACGGGACTCTTATCGCACTCGGTACGTGGGGCGGATGTTGGATTCTTGCCCGATCGCAAGGCATCCGCAACCGGCAGTTCCATTTCGGGACCTCACGCCGTTTTCACCACCACCACCACCATTGCCGTCCATGGCGGGTGAGCACGACGTCCTCGACATCTCAGACGACAATACCGAGGTTATTGACATCTCTGACGAAGAGCGCTTGGTTTCATGTAAACGCTCGCGGCTCGTGATCGTACTCGCATCTGATTGTCAGTTTTCGACCAAGCGCTCGTGCCAAGTTCTTGGTCTTCTGATTCTTCTCAGCTAGATGGATTCCCTGCAGCGCACCGGGAATGGTATATTTCGAATCGATAGTATGCGGAATCGCCAAGCTGTCACTTACCAATCTCCTTAGAGGACGCTCAGTGAAACGTCTTGCCTGTAGACATCCAGGTTTTGTAGAAGTGATCATAACTCGCAGGGTACACGCTTCCACCTCCGTCTACACCTTCCATATTCTTATGATGATCATTGTAATCGATAAGCCTTTTCCATCGTATTGAGTTTCATAGCATATGGTGACAGCGGTTCTGACGGAAACAATCATATAGTCCAGCATCATGAGGCGCTGTTCTTGTTTAAATAACAAGGGATAGACCTTTCCCATCCAACTCCTCTCAGACCTCCGATAATCAGTGAGCCCGAGCCGTGCATATCGTACTCTGCGAGATACTCACCTTCATCTTATGCAGATCTGGAGAGAAGTAATGTATTGTACAACCAGAATGTGATCACATCGATTGACCTCCTCATGCGTGTTCAAGGAGGCCCTCACACGTTTCAGAGGGAGAGGTGCGCGCGGCGCGTCGCATATGTGCTTCTACCTGATTTCAAGAATCCTTGATCCTCTGCAATTGTAGCGCGTCGTGGTTCTTAAGTTGCTCTAAATTTGCACTTCAATATATGTGTAATTACTGTGGGTATACTGTACTATTACACGCAAGTCTTCGCATAACGGGTAACGGGGGCCTGTGAAATGAAGAGTTCATGCTACCATAACGCGTAACGGCCAAAATTGGGCCCCAGGTAAGGCCCAAAAAGGAAATTTTTTAAGGCGGCGGCTAGCGCCGCCGCTCCCGCCTGTCTATATAAGGAAATTGGACCCTGAATGAAGAGCAACGTCTGTGAAGAGTATGCGTAACGGGTAACGCCCCATGAAGACTAGATCGTAATAGTACAGTATGTCAGAACGCCTACGATGCTAATATATCGGGCGCCATGCAGTCACGGTCATTAAGAGCATAGAACAGAGTTCCATTCTCTGGTACGCCATGGTTACCGTACAAATATGTGTCTTTCACCTGTCCTCCCAGTTTATGCTTACAGTCACGGCCTACCCACACGTTAACATCCCTATGAACGTGCCAAGTCTTCGTCAGATTAAGTGGAAGCGCCATCGTCACTTGGACACCGATATTCCGAAAATGGACCTCGCGATTGACATTCGCAAGTCCTCCAAGAACGACATGGACTCGGAAGCCGGCGACAGAGACCAATACGAGCGTACAGTGACATGAAGCTTCTCCGGACACCTTCGGCCACTTTCTCTGCCCAAGAAATCGAATTGAGCGGTGGGAGGCGCGACGGTGTATCGGTTAGTCGGAGACCATTCTGACGAGTCCACTCGTCATCGACATGATAAGCCCACCGCAAGCCGCGCGATGTATCGACCTGTTCTATACGTGCGCCGTTCTCCGTATGTTCTTTGGCCATGGCCGTCTTACGCGTCTGCGTCTTGGATACAGACACCGACGGCGATACAGTCGCAAGGAAAGGCAACCAGGATGTAATATCCAGCTTGCTGAACCGATGAACTGATGCCCGCCAGTTTGTTCCTTCGCCTCCGTCACCTTCGTCTTGCCGTCAACTATGCGCTGCGACGACTTGGGATACACGTTGTTGAGATAGATGGGACCCTTGTGCGAAGTTTCCACATCTACACGGGCGTAGAATTGATGGTAAGATTCCTTTCTACCATCAGAAATGTTGCAAGTGCGGTGGAATTCCAACTTGCGGAACCGCACTCGTGAAGTGGATATCGTGTCAGGAGAGGTGTAGTATTGAGTACCAAGTTCCTGCGACTATGAGTCAAATTGAGCTTATACAAAAAGAGATCGCGACTTACCTTTGACTCCAAAGTTCCCTTTAATCGAAGGTAATGCATGTCTCGACATGACGGAGATGGCTTAACCTTGAACTTGATGTCGAACGCTGCGTAAGGTTCAGCCACGCCAACCCCCGAAGGACTTGGGCTAATTGGGTCTCCGCCGTCTCCGCCGCTAGATTTATCAGAGCCTGCAACGGTTGCCTCGGACCCGCCTGTATTGTCATCGGAATCATCATCATTCCGGACCGTCTCCCTCCTCAGAGCGTCTTCTCGATGGATTATCACTTTCATTGGGACCATTGTCCGCCATCTCCATATCGTTCCCATTCCCATTCCCGCGCTGCCCTCACCTCCACCAAAGGTTTCCGAGCTGAGAGTTATGGAAGTGGGTGTGGATGGTCCATCTGACAGCGAGGTAACGTTCAAGTGTCGACAGTGAGATGAGGTCGGCTCTTGATCGTTATGAGAGGGAGTGAGACAGAAGTTCCGAGTCGGAGTTTCGAGGATGCCCGAAAATGGTGCAAGTAATGTACTGAGTTCGACGAGAAGACGCTCCAATTCATCTGCCGCGAGCTTGAACCCGGTTGAGCATGAAATGAAGGCTCTTTGAGCTTCAAACTGCCCGGCAGGGGAAACGTCATTCAGCCGAATGAAATCCTCGTCGAACCCCGCGGCCAGTGTAACCTTGTCGGCGCGATGCCACATGCACTCAGAATGCTGTAGATCTCGTCCTTGTGGTCCACAAGATGCTGGTGAACATCGGTAGGCAAAATGGGGCGGGCAAACATGGAGCATTCTCCATTGGAGTCCTTGACGGTCTCCAGCTTCGACTGCATATCGATAGAAGGTTTGTGTCGTTCGAGTTCAGAGACGGAATGTCACCGCTTAGACAAGAGTCTGCGGAGGAACGTCATCCGCAGAAGGCTGCTACGATAACCGTCAATAGCTGCATACAGTCTCTGATTCAGTAAGCACTGCATCACCTGTGTAAGTTCCTTGAGTGGTTGATCCATAGTAGATTTCGCCCCGAGGAGCTGCCAGATGCTGCAAGAGTCGTCGTCGGGTGTCTTGTTGCATTTCTGAATACTGGTGTTCAATAAGCAGAACTTTGCCAAGAAATAAGAGTGCTACCTTGCATAGTAGACGACACTTCCTGGTGAGATAAGTTAGGACTGATAATATCTCATGCCCTGCTAGTAGTATATCAACGCACCAACATCCTGATTGTTTACGCAATGTCTGGGGGAACTTCGGGTGCAACAATGGTCTTGAGAGATCCATAGTAGCTATAACGATAAGTCAAGATTGCGTACGGCGGACTTGTGATTACTTACCAGCATTCTCGATCTTTCCTTTCCGCATAGGCTCGTTTCTGTCCCCCGACCCTTCGTCCCCAGAAACAAAGAACGCACGGCCGGTTTGCGCTTCCACTGGCAGGGTATTGATCCAATCCAACGTCCGGGTCTGTACCTCAGCTTTGACCGTTGCTTTCTCCGGACAGTGGTCGTAGGCATCTATACTGTGCTCCTGCTCTTCGGTTTCGAGAAATTCCTCCTGGATTACAATGATACTAGACAGAAAGAGCTTCGGACGGTCAATGTATGGTAAATCCGGAGGTGTAGCGAGACACCGGACCGGGAGAGGACCAAGGCTCAGAATGAAGACAAAACCAGGGCTCGGAATGCAGACAAAAGTGATTCCCTTGGGCCCACATTGAAAGTTGGTGAGTGCTAGACAGGGGACAGATCCGTCCGAATAGGCAAGGACGGCATAGATGGCGGTTACACGTTTGTAAATCTTCTGGATAACGTGTTGTGTGTGATCCGGAGTAGCGTGAATGACAAACCATGTTTTGTGTCCGGCCTTCTCACCTTTGTGGTGATTGTCAGGATTAAGGGAATCACACAAGATAAAATCCTCGTACCAAAAACAACGAGAGCTGTCATCTTATTCAGTCCATTTGTGCGGGCCACTCTGTGTGTGAGATCATGGATTGTGCTGGGGAAAGAGATGAGCATCACTTAGCATCGCACAAGACTGAGACTGACTTCGAAACGGTTCCGTGTTCTGACACTCGCTCAGAGGCTCCCAATGCAATACGGCTCAGAACTGAGCTAAGTGCGGCCAGTCTATTGGTCCAGTGGTCCCGCGTCGAACTGACAACTTCTGCGATTTGATTCTCGTGGTGAACGGGACTGAATGTGGCGAAAACACTACTCAAATATCAGAATCTCGCGTCTTCACTCCCAGAATAGGTTATACGTACTGTCGAGTTCGGATAAGACTGTGTCCTCTCGAGTCCCCGTCTGAGTCGACGACCCCGTCAGTGGGATTCGCTTGCTGAGGTGCATCCTCGATGGTAGCATGACTCAGACTTGCGATGAACCAGAACGAGTTCGGGATGGTGAGGAACGGCTGAACAGGCTCAAGGCCTTCCCGCTTCCCATCGTTTTGCGAATCGGGATAGGAGAACATGGATACTAGTTGACGGATAGACCATGCCAGGAATGGCGGACTATTTGAGGTCTCGATACAATGTCCCCGTGACGTTAACGTTGTCATCCGGTGCTCGAACCTGTCCTCGAGTTACAACCAGCGATGATGGAGAATGAACTCCAGTGCCTGAAAGCGTACAGACTGTTAGCTGTGTATCATCGCAGCGAACACGCCAGCATGCCGCAATGCGTGTGCAGACACAGCCTAGGATGGTGGAGAAGCTCTCTCACCTCAAGCTCCCTGAAGCGTACAGTCTTAAAGCTGTGTATCATGCTATCGAATTCACGCGAGAGTCATGCGCGGTATACGCCACATCGATGAAAGCAGTGTATGTGACAGGCATATGACCAAGAGCGTGCGTGACTGGGCGTTCGAGAAGAGAGTTGGTGCGGGAAGACGTAAGTCTAGTCACAGCTTTGAGTTTAATTGAACACGAAGGACTAAACACATACCTAGGGCGATGTTCTGATACGGGCAGTGTTCTTGACGTGCAATGAGGCTGATTCCCGTAGTTCCGAAGTAACAGGCCACAACGTTAAGATATGGATGCGGGTAGGATGGTGCCGGGTTTGACCTGGTTCGACTGAAGTGAAAGATAGCAGAAAACAACAATTATTTGTGCCAGCTGGTGCGTCTCGCAATATTTTTCGGATAAAGTTTTCTCCCATTGGGAGTCAACATAATAACTGCGGTCTGTGAGCTGGGGTGAGTTGAAGAGGGGCCACTGAATGAGTGTAAAGCAAAGTTGACCTCGTCATATTGGGGAGCTAGGAACATGTTGAACTGGATTGATTCATTTCCATTCGCGCTAGAGGGCCTAGGCAAGGAATGTGAAAGTAAAGACCGCCCCAAAGAGACGCCTTATGCATCTTCAAGCTCCTTGCGGCCGAAGTCCCCCTGCCGCTATAAACTCGGTTGGATGTGGCATACCAGCAGCCACCCATCTGTCAGCCTGTTCGTCCGTCAGATGAATGATGTGGTCACTTTCAAGGCCTGAAGTGTTGTTCTCGGTAGGAATAAATCCGAGGCGCGTGATTCCATGCTTGTCGCACACCGACATCCACTCCAAATCGCTCTCTTTCGCGCCACCGTCGTTTATGAGCCACTCCTTCACCCTCTTCTCTTTCTCTCCCTCCGTGAACAAGATGTTATCCTTATAACCTTCAGACCAGCCAAATTGAGTTATGAGGAGGAGGCCGTGGTCTTCGTCCTCTCTGGCGTCGCGACCAGTGGAGGGGTGTTGGAGGACACCGGCGAGGACATCCTTTTGCCCTGTTTGGCGAGCCAGTCGTTGACGGGGAATTCGAGGCGCCAGTTTTCGACGCCTTTGTGGTCAATCTGAAGGTTCTTCATGACGTGGCGCGTGGCGGGGAAGGGGAGGTAGTAACCACCGAGATAGTCAGGCATGGCGTGAGAAGATATGGGTGACGCTGAGCCTGCTGAGGGATGTTTCAATGATGGAGAGCTGTTATAAACAATTCTCGAAATTATAGCGGATGTTAATGCTGAGGGCCGTGGGTGTTGAAGCTGGAAGCAATGACAAGAATGGTGACCAGTGACAGCGCGCCTGTGACGGTCAACGTGACCCTGTTCCTCTTTACCCACCACCACCACCATCACCGTCCATGGCGGGCGAGCACGACGTCCTCGATATCTCAGACGACAACGCCGACGTTATTGACATCTCTGACGACGAGCAGGAGGAGGTGGTCGAGATAGATGGCAACTACAAAGAGCCCGAGGAATACGCGATCTTTCGACCGCTAGTCAAGCGGGTCGTCGACGCGCTCGGAGGAGGGACACCATACCAGCCCGGAGACTCTGCGTATGCGTGTCTCAAGGATTTGAAGCGCCTGTGGCGCAAGGACGACGACACCGTCGCGCGAATGCTATGGGAGGCGCGCACTATGATCAAAGATCTTATCCCCCTGCTACTCGTACTTGGTCCAGAAGACAAGCGTGCAGTGGCGACCGTGGATTTAATTACTGCCATGACCTGGCCAGTGGACGTCGCTGCCGAGCTGAAGGAATTGGACGAGAATGAAGAAGATGCAGACGCGCGGCCAGAGTACACGCATCTCCTGGCTGCACACGACGCGTACAAAACCGCGCTCTGTGAACCCAAGGTGCTAGACGTGATTTTTGCTATCCTCCTCCCACCCCTCGCCAAACCGGCGAAAGAACGTTCCCCACGCGACGGGCAGGTCATTAACGTTATACTGCATCTCTACCGAAACTTGGCCTTCATCAAGAGCGAAAGCTCATCCTACATCATGCGGTTGCGGGCCACCCATGCCACAGATCTCCTTCTCACCATTGCCGCGAATACCTCGCATGACCCTCTGTTCTCCTCCTTCAACACCGTGGTGCTCGAAACATTGTACCTCCTTACGCGATTCGTTCCCCCAGCCGTAACCGAAACTACCAAATCCTCTCTCAAGAACCTCCTGGCGGCTGACGCTGAGCTCAAGAAGAAGCCCGCCGCTTCACGGCATTCCCGTTTCGGAACCACCATCCAGGTGACGCTAAAAAACAGCGCAGCATCCAAACCATTCGTATTACATCGTGGACAAGCCGTCGATCCCAAAACGTCTGCGACTTCCCTCTGGGATCTCTCCAAAAAAGCGCGTGCGCGCGCTCCGCGGGAGGTCCCGGTCGAAGAGATGCTTGCTCCCTCAGCCGACAAGGCTCTCCGCGAGCTCATAACCGGATTCCTTGAGGGTGCCTTCAACCCCTTCATCAGCGAGATCATCAAGGACATACGTGCAGAGCGCCCCAAGATTAATGAGGGCGACCACCTTCGGCTTCTTTGCTTTTCGACGTGGGTCCTGGTTTTCTTTCTCTCGCGACCAGAGAGAGACTTGGGTCTCATTGCAGAGGTCACGGAGCGCACATGGGTCGCTTGGGTGCTGCGCCGCATCCGAGAGGCGCTCGATGACAAGCCGAAACGCCTTGGCGAGGTGAAAGCTGGCGTTGGCGCGCTGACGCAGTTAATTCTGGTGATAGAACAGCTCGAGGACAAAGACACGTTTGTGCGGCAGCTGGTTTATAACGGTGAAACGCTGGATATATCCTTTGATGCTCTTAAGCTGAGGATTGACGGCGGCATTCGTCTGGCGTATGAGCTGTTGCGGGTGCTTGAGGGCAGCGACAAGATGATCCGCCGAAAGAAAGGCGGCGAGGGCGAAATTAATTGGAACTTTGAAGCGTTTGAAAGTGTAGGTTTTTTTTCTGTTGTCGAAGTCATCTTCTAACTTGGGTGTTGCAGAAATTCGTTACTCCCGAAATTACAGCTGCTTTGCTCGCCCACCTCTCCACGACGCCAAAGCCACTGAAATACGTGCTCTCCCTCATGCACCGACAAGTGGTCAAGCTCAAGGCGGAAGGTCTCTATTTCAACGTTTCTACCCTCATACTTTTCCAGCGGCTCCTCCGCGAGCTTCCCAAAGAGAAGGACCTTGTTAAATTCATACATTTTGTCCTTCGCCAGTTCTTCAAAGGTGTCGCGGAGTACGACTTATTACCTGTGGAAGCATTCTTTCCGCGCACTAGGGGGAACTGGAAGCAGTTTTCCAGCTGGGAGGCACCGAAGAAGGAGAAGCGACAGAGGAAGGAGAAGATTGCTGTGGAGAAGGAGCTCCACGTCAAGGACGGCTATAGTTGGAAGGAACAGGTGGGCATCGCTTTGAAGGCTCTTCAAGGGAAGGATTCTGAGCTGGCGGATTGGGTTAAAGAGGTGGGCGTCATTGTGCGCATATCGATGTTTCTAATTCTCTTGCAGCTTTTAACGCAGGCAGTTGCTTGGCTAAAGATGGACAACGGCGGATTCGTTGTTCCAATCACAAACGACGAGCGAGGAGAAGCAGTCACGAAGAATGCCCATCTCAAGCTCGTATTCCGACTTTGCGGATTCAAGATTGACGAAGAGGGCGCCGATGGAGAGCTGCAATGGAGCTTTCCCGAGGGTACCGATGCGGAAAAGTACCTCTCGATTGTGACCGAGTTCCTGGAGAAGCCTATCGAAATTAACGAGGAGCTGGTCAGCAAGACGACGCGTCGGCGACGAAAGGTTGCCAGTTCGTCTTCGTCCTCGGATTCGGATGGGGAAGCCAACTATGAAGAGGTCTCCGATGGAGAAGGCGGCAAGACGAGACAGAAAAAGACAAAGACAAAGAAGACAAAGCGAAAACGAGGCGATGCAGAGGCGACGGAGAAGAGAAAACGGAAGGAGAAGGAGAAAGAGGAGTATAAGAGTGCGCAGTTCATCGAGGATAGTGATGAGGAGTACGGCGATATGGACTTGTTCTTGAAGCAGGAGCAGGACCGGCGATTGTCGAGGAAGAAGCCGGCGAATGTGTACGCGGAGCGGCCGGAGGGAATGCGCGCGCATGGGACGAAGAAGAGGAAGAAGAAGGCGGAGGGCGATGGCGCGAAGAGGAAGAAGCGCAAGTCGACTGCACCGGCGAGTGATCCGGATGTGGAGATGGCGGCGGATTCGGACGCGGATGATGATAATGAGGAGCAGGCGGAGGCGCCGCCGAAACCCAGACCGCGACCGAAGCCCGTGTTGAAAGTTGCAAAGACGCCACCAGTCTTGGAGGACGAGGAGGAGGAGGTAGTGCATCCTCGGAAGGCGAAGCGGCTGCTTCTGACCGACGACGAGGAGGAGTGAGGATTGCTAGGTATGCTTACCAACTTGCAATTTGGTTCTTGCTGATTCTTACATGCCATTTCCAGAGTTGTTGTAATTTTATACATTGAACGTTAATAGTTTTTCGACCCATCAGAAAGATTTTAAGAATGGCTTTGCTTCAGGACTAGCGGATGCGGACTATTGCGATTGAACAAATTACCTTGCAACAACAGCAGATCTTCGAAAGCGGCCACACGACAGTACCGACAAAGGTCAGCACCAGAGACGAAACTGCGCATGCATATACAGCCTTTCGCCACCATCGTTACTTCCGGTAATAACATCAATTAGCTTTTGGAGCGGAATGTTGGTGACAGTGTATTTGAACGATTTTAGTCTCAATGGTTTCTTCTGATTCTTTCTCACAGTCGAGACACCAAAGCTTCCTCATGCACGACCGTAGCTTAGTGGTAAAGCACAATTGAACGTACTCATCTCTATGTACGCCTGTTCGACTCAGGCCGGTCGCATCATGAACTCCTCGAAGCGTTTTCTACGCGCTAACGGCTGCTGACGGGTGTCAGTGATCAGTGCTTACACCACCAAGACTAGTTGGCGCAGTAAACCTCCGGGAGGTGTTAAATTTTAATAAGGGTATCGATACCGACCCCCCGGAAGGCCCTAGTTTTGATTCAAGTCGCACTGTGGCTGTGGGTAAGAGCTGAAGACTGAAGACCATTGGATCACCCGATGTCCCTAACGCAATTTTCTTTCTCTCACTTGACTGACATAATCATTTGGCCAATGGCTCTGACGGCGTCCCTCCACACCTACTATCGTAATGTCTCCTATATCTGGACGACGCGCCACAAGCGTACCAGGCCTCGTGTTCCAACAATACCTTTCACAACGCCCAAGAGGATTCTGTAATTGATCACAAACTTACACCAGCGCGATCGTGCAGGTGCATGTTTACAGTTTATGAAGCCGGAATACCTACACCTATTGAATATTCACTACGAACACAAGCAATATCGACGATGGTGAGCGGAATGAGCTCTACAGATTATCTTAGCATCCACAAACTAGTATAGTACAGACCAAGTAAAGGCTTCGTAGTAGTACTCTTTGAGGGTCTGAGAAAGATGAATGCACTAGCCCAATAACAGCAAAATTGGTATAACAAAGTGAAATGATTTGCAGAGGAAGTCAATGATGAAGAAGTGTGAGTGTGGCGCTACATAGTTCTCAGAGCTCCAGTAGCCGAGGTTCAGGAGGCGTTGGCTTGACCTCCGTCCTATAAAAGTCCTCCAACATCGCCGGATTCGAACACAATGCGTCCAAATCGACCCTCAACTCCACAGCCCAGCGCTTCTCCTCTTTCCCGCTCGCCCATGGCAAGAACAAGAACCCCTCCGTCCCACCCCTGAGCTGAATGAACGCCACCCCCGACCGATGGATGAACTGCGAGTACTTGTACGTGGAGCAATACACATCGTCCGGATAGAGATCCGACGCTTCCACGTCCAGAATAAACCCGAACCGACCGCGAAGGGCGTATGCGTCGTGTGGGTGCCTTCGGGCAGGCGCAGGTGGAGGTCTGGCACGGCTGGGGGGTGGGGCGGCGAGACGCACAGGGAACGCACTCCTGTCGCGTATGTCGCTGATTTGCGTGACGTGGACTTCGACGATCTTCAGCCCGTAGCGCTCGATGGTCGTGTTCCACTGGCGCAGCTGGTCCTCCTGCAGCTCAAAGTGGAACACACGGTCGCTGGGTTGTGGATGATGTCGTGGCGGAGGATAACGGCCTCCGCTTGGTCGCTGCGCTGTAAAGGTGGGTGCATGTTGTCAGTAAAGAATAGATTGAATGTAAACAGATTCTTACCTTATTGGTATCAATATCAATGACCATAGTTTCACTCAGAATTAATCTCCTCTTCATCGGCGGCGTCACAAAAGAGGATTTCTGACGTGCAGGCGTCGTCGGAAGATATCTTGACCGGCCTTCAAGACTGTAACCGTGGTGTCGATGGTACAGCATACTCGCCAATTAGACGGTAAAAATAATGTCTGACAGCCATTGACGTTAGCTAACGAATCAAATTGAGACGCTAACCACACTCACCCGTCCAAGAAACTATGATGACCCCGACATTGCTCAAACGAGCCTTCGTGCTGAAGCCGGACGCCTACTTCCACGCCCTGCGACCGGCAAACTCAGTAAACGAGTTCTGATACTGCATGCGATGCCAATGGTTGTTCTCGATCGGAACACCGTCATCCTCCCTCATAGCCTTGGCAATTGTACTCAACGACATATCGCCGATCTCCCTCTCGCTCTTCACCTTCTTCTGCAACGGCCTCTGGTGCATCAGCACGTCATCCCGCACGGATGCAGCGGGGCTCAGTGTAGTGGGCAAGAACCGCACGGGCGGCGCGCCGACGCCCTTGTCCTTCTCATCAGGCGACTGCCACCTAACTTTCGTAAACGGCTCAGCGAGTTTCTCGACACCGAGAATACGCGTTTCTTCGTCGTTGAGCTTCTCGCCCGTGGGCCTCGTCGCGTACAGTCCGATGTCGACACTCGTTGCACTTCAAAAAGAATCAATTGGGCAAAACCAAACTGGAAATTGAATGGCTCACCATGACGTGACGAGAGAGCGACGATGCCCCAAGTTAAGCGAGAGGTTTCAGATTAATATAGTCTGTCCACACATTCCATCGTTCGCGTTCGACTTGAGAATTTTTCCGACCTCCCGCCCATGAATCGCGCCACACCTGGCGGGTCCGGCGCGATTTGCGCGACGACAACGATGGCATATTCTCCATGCCGTGGTAGCAGTCGTCCGAGTCTGCGCTATCTTCAGCCTCGGGAGCTAGTCTAGACGATGAAATCAGCTTTTGAAGAAATGAGTCGAATTTAAAAATCTCACCGCAGCATGACGAGGCCGACGACGGGTTCTATACTTGGGATATAGCGGCTCCAAGGTGCTATCCTTCAAACGAGTGAAGGATTTCCAGGGCGGAGTCTTAATCCCGACGTAGCGCCCATACCCCCGCCGAAGTGTCGTCCGCCAACGAGCGAGCTACACATGGAGCGGCGCGCGTGGGTCGCGGTTGTCCAAGGAAAAGAAGCGTGTCAAATTTGTTCAACGTGGGCTATCGTCCAGAGTAGCAGCGTTGTCATACATCACTCCCACTGGCGCGAAGCCAATGGGAAAGTCGCGCATATCCCGAACGTCGCAGGCTACATGGACCGACCTGGCGGAGGAATCAGTAAAGGCGTGAACAAAACGAGGTCTACTTGCCATTCAAGTCCAAATCTTCATGCAGTCGAGTCGCTTGGGGATGGGACTAGCGGGCGAAAGTCGCTTGAAGAAGTCGTAAGTCCGTGAACTGAACGGGATGAACGGTGTATATCTTTCGCGACGGTAAGAATGGAGTAGTGGAAAGCTCGCGGGAGAATGGTACATAGCGTCCTTCGCTCCTTCCCAGAATGACCAGCCTGTCCTTGGCTAGATCCCGACCCACTGGTAGCAAGCGTGCACGCTAGCGGTCTCGAATTCTCCCGGTGTAGGTTCTTCTTCGCTGACACGTTGGACTGCATACAGTTCAGAATATACGGCGTTTGATCTGCTTGCGAGTCGCCACCACATTCTAGATTTGAAAAATCTGCGTTATAAGATTTTCCACGTTCGACGCCTCTTATTATCAACGCTCTTTTAGCAGACTGGGGTAACGTTGACGGGGACAAAACACACCTGTTGAGGAAGAGGCTACTGCCGGAATCTCCTCTAATCCAAGAACAGGGTATCGGCCATTAAACGTTCACGCCCTTGTCTGTGCAGTTCTGTCGCGACGACGGTATCTTGAAAGGTCTTGGTAGAACAGCGAAGTCTGACAAACACGGGGACATGTGGTATTGTACGCGCAAACGAATGAGACGTATCTCCCAGTGATGCGAGTCGCACAACGAATACAACGAGCACAACCTGTTTGCAACCTAAAACGGGCAGGATGGTGAATCAAAGAATATCCATTCAAAAAGGAAGAAACTCACCAGACGCCTGCCATCCTGAACTCGAGTGTGTTCATCCTCGGATCTAACCTTCCCCTCGTCATTGCTGCTCTGCCCGCCCTGCACCGTCTCGAGCAGGATGAGTTCCTGCAGCTCCACGCGCGCCATACTATTGTCCACCCGATGGTACGGCGCCAAGTACGCGAGATTGTAGTTGGGTAGTTCCTACCACTTGGCGGCGAACCGCTCGCGGACGACTTTGAGGACCGTGATGTGGTTCCTCCCTGCACGCTGATCGACTGGCGCGACGACAAAGACTGGCCGATGGTATAAAACAGAGCCGACATGAGGGTCGGCCTGTGTCGCGTAGGTTCCTTGGCTATTGGCTAAGACGCGCGAGTGATTGGGCTCGGG
The DNA here is from genome assembly GCA_015501595.1 of Hymenopellis radicata. Classification (NCBI taxonomy): domain Eukaryota; kingdom Fungi; phylum Basidiomycota; class Agaricomycetes; order Agaricales; family Physalacriaceae; genus Hymenopellis; species Hymenopellis radicata. The sequence goes on from JADNRX010000712.1 coordinate 14,849, forward strand.
TAAGCTGGGTGCAGAGAACGTGCTTCGCCTCAGCGTGAGCTTGACTAGGGGCTCTCGAGTTCATGTCCAAGCAACACTGAGCAAAATGTCAGATGCTGTTCGGCGATAGCATTACGCACGATATATCCGCCAACACTCTGCTCATCGATCTCAACCGACACCCTCTTGACCCTTCTGCAGGTACCCACTAACCCCTAGCACATGGGTGTAGGTCTGACTCTTGTCTGCGATCTTGGCCAACAAACCAAATTGAAGGATCGTTCTAGGTTTGGGAGTCCTCGGAGTCGTAGCGCGGAAGGATCGTCGGCTCGTCGATGCGCGTATCAACCATTCTGTAGAACGCTAGTGGTGTTGGAATAAGAAGGGAGGTTGGTTGTGTTTGGAAAAGGCCTGCAAACAGGTTTTCCATTCAAAAAATGTCTGTGAATTCAGCGGACACGACCGGCCTGAGTCGAACAGGCATACATTGTTCATGATGTTCAATTGCGCTTTACCGCTAAGCTACAGCCGTGTGTGAGCCGCCCATCTTCATCGCTGAAGGTAACGGTGGCGCACTATTGATGGCCAGCGAATAGACCGACGGCTGTAGCTTGGCACACCTGAACATCTCGGATGCCTTATTTGCAGGCAGATCAACACGTCCGGAGGAGCGTCCTCGACCTGCCCAGGTAGCGCGCGCTTCGTTGAGTCCGTGTATGCTTGATAGAGGATCTTCGGGGCGTCGTGATCTCAACCCGAGGGCGAGGCTGGGTGGGGTGATCAGCGACTGTATGCCTGAGGAGGAAGGGACCGTTGCCGTCGTCTTGAAAGGGCGGACGTGGGTAGGCTGGTTGACGTTCTTGAGGGTAATACTTCTGTGCTTGTAAACTACGGAAACTCGTCAGTAGGAGATACTTAATACAAGCAAAGGAGGGACGACCTACTATGAAATGCCTATTGAATACTGCGTACACTACAAAAAAGAACCGGTAAAGTACGTTACGTATCCAGTGCCGTGCACAGCGTCGAGCTTGAACACACAGCTACCGACACCCCATCCAACTTCGGTCAAAGTCTGTTGAGATGACGAGGTTAGGATCAACTCAATGTCAACAGACGTTCCGAAAGACTGACCAGGACTTATCAAAGTCATCGTCGCGTCTAGTCCGACGTCGACAATAGTGTAACCTTTAGAAAAATCAATTGGGCAAAACCAGACTCGAAATTGAATAGCTCACCATGGCGTGACGAAAGAGCGACGATGCCCCACGTTAAGGGAGAGGCTTCAGATTAATATAGTCTGTCCACACATTCCATCGTTCGCGTTCGACTTGAGAATTTGCCCGACCTCCCGCCCATGAATCGCGCCACATCTGGCGGGTCCGGCGCGATTTGCACGACGACAACGATGGCATGGTCTCCATGCCGTGGTAGCATTCGTCCGAGTCTGCGCTATCTTCAGCCTCGGGAGCTAGTCTAGACGATGAAATCAGCTTTTGAAGAAATGAGTCGAATTTAAAAATCCCACCGCAGCATGACGAGGCCAACAACAGGTTCCATACTTGGAATACAGCGGCTCCAAGGTGCCATCCTTCAAAAGACCGAAGGATTTCCAGGTCGAAGTCTTAATCCCGACGTGGCGCCCGTACCCCCCGGCGAAGTGTCGGGTCCGCCAACGAGCGAGCATAACTACAAATGGAGCGGCGCGCGTGGGTCGCGATTGTCCAAGGAAAAGAAGCGTGTCAAATTTGTTCAACGTGGTATCGTCCAGAGTAGCAGCGTTGTCATCCATCACTCCCACCGGCGCGAAGCCAAACGGGAAAGTTGTGCGTATCCCGAACGTCGCAGACTACATGGACCGACCTGGCGCAGGCATTAGTAAAGGCGTGATGAACAAAACGAGGTCTACTTACCATTCAAGTCCAAATCTTCATGCAGTCGAGTCGCTTGGGGATGGGACTAGCGGGCGAAAGTCGGTAGAAGAAGTCGTAAGCCTGTGGGAGGAACGGTGTGCATCTATAGCGACGGTAAGAATGGTGTAGTGGAAAGCTCGCGGGAGAATGGTACATACCGTCCTTCGTTCTTTCCCAGAATGACCAGCCTGTCCTTGGCTAGATCCCGACCCACTGGTAGCAAGCGTGCACGCTAGCGGTCTCGAATTCTCCCGGTGTAGGTTCTTCTTCGCTGACACGTTGGACTGCATACAGTTCAGAATATACGGCGTTTGATCTGCTTGCGAGTCGCCACCACATTCTAGATTTGAAAAACCTGCGTTATAAGATTTTCCACGTTCGACGCCTCTTATTATCAACGCTCTTTTAGCAGACTGGGGTAACGTTGACGGGGACAAAACACACCTGTTGAGGAAGAGGCTACTGCCGGAATCTCCTCTAGTCCAAGAACAGGGTATCGGACATTAAACGTCCACGGAGACGACGGTATTTTGAAAGGTCTTGGTAGAACAGCGAAGTGTGACAAACACGGGGACATGCGGTATTGTACGTGCAAACGAATGAGACGAATTTCCCAGCGCGATGACATACGACGAGCACAACCTGTTTGCAACCTAAAACGGGCAGGATGGCGAATCAGAGAATAGTCAGTCAAAAAGGGAGAAGCTCACCAGACGCCTGCCATCCTGAACTCGAGTGTGTTCATCTTTGGATCTAACCTTCCCCTCGTCATTGCTACTCTGCCCGCCCTGCTCCGTCTCAAGCCGGACGAGTTCCTGCAGCTCCACGCGCGCCATAATATTGTCCACCTGATGGTACGGCGCCAAGTACGCGAGATCGTAATTGAGTGGTTCCAACCGCTCGCGGACGACTTTGAGGACCGTGATGCGGTTCCTCCCTGCACGCTGATCGACTGGTGAGACGACGAAGACTGGCCGATGGTATAAAACAGAGCCGACATGACGGTCGGCCTGTGTCGCGTAGGTTCCTTGGCTAAGACGCGCGAGTGATTGGGCTCGGAAGCAACACTGAGCAAAATGTCAGATGCTGCTCGGCGAGAAGTAGATAGCATTACACACACGATATATCCGCCAATGCTCTGCTCATCGATCTCAACCGACACCCTCTTGACCCTTCTGCAGGGTACCCAGATAGAGCAGCCTTAGCTGTATCTGCGCTGAAACTTGCAAAGGCTGCCCCAGCACATCGGTGTAGGTCTGACTCTTGTCTTCGATCTTGGCCAACGAACCAAAGATTTTGGGACGGTCCTCGTAGGAAGGATCGCCGGCTGCTCGACAAGTGCTAACAACGGCGGCGCGTATCAACCATTCTGTAAAATGGTAGTGGGAAATAAGAAGATAAGTAGGCTGGTGGTGATTGGGAAACACCTGCAAACAGGTTTTTAAGTGGGTTCATTGCAATCATACTCGCAATGCCGAAGTAACAGGAAGTTAAATAAAGATACTCATGTATCTAGATACGGTGTTCATATGTGCCAAACAGACGACTATAAAACGAGATGTCGGAATATCTAGAGGTCGACCCAGCCTTCCTGCCTGATGCAATCTCCTTCAAAAAGAAAGCGACCACACGCTTTCAGGTCACTCCGGCGCTGAAGCATCTTGGTTACATCTTCGTGCTTGAAGAATGTAAGCTCCGACGACAAATCGTCTTTCTGCAATTCGAAAACGAGCTGAAGTTTTCGGAGATTTGGGACCAAATCGACTTTTTCGAGATCCGTCATCAACGAGGACAAAGCCCGATCGATGCCGGCGACGAGTGTCGAGCTCGGTGGTAAGGCGAACAAGATGGTCAAGTTGACCAACTCAAGGAAGGGCACCAAGCCCGCCAAGTCAGAGTTGACGAGTTCCAAAGTCTCAAGTGGGCATCGTGAGTTTTTTATTAGGTCGAGGAGTGAGGGAAGGATGATGTCGAGCGATGTACTCGTCATACTGCCAATGCTAAGCTCACGCAGGCGCGGAAGGTCGACGAGGGTCAAATCAGAAAAGAACCCGGAGAAGACAAGGGCGGTGGTGTATGAGGTGACGCGCTTATCCACTCGAGGCGAGGGCATGGAAGATTGCAGCTCCAACTTCTTGAGGTCGAGACAATCACGCAGCATGTCGACCAGGGAGGAATCGTAGTGGGCACCCCGAACTTTGAATTGGGTAAGCTGGGACTGCAACGGAGTGCAGGGCATCACATTCGCCGAGTTGTCAGAGAAGATAACGAATAGGTTCTTGAGCAGCGGGGCGGAGATGTAGGCCAGTGTGAGAGTCTCCCCAGCTTCAGGCTGTTGAATAATCACCTCGAGCAGCCGCGGAAGATTGGTACAAACACCATCAAGGGCGCACATGCTGGCGGCATCGATGTCGAAGAGATGAATAGTGCGCCATTGCGCACTGTGTTTCATCAACACCTCCAATAGAGCCAAAGCCAGTTCAGAAACATCGTCGACAACATTCCCTTCCTGGTCCTTCACGGGGCAGCCATCGAAGGCGATGTGCAGGTCCATCTTTCCCGCACGAGATAATACGAGGGATAGGCCAGCGACGGGGTCTCGCCACTTCGCCACACAGGTGACCCATACTCGGATGTCGCACCAGAGTTCAGGGCAGGTTGTGGTCACGTCGTACCAGTGCCGACAAACACTGAGCAATGGCATGCATTGTTGATGGAGAGATTGATTGGGGTGGTGGAGGGAGTGAACACTGCGAGCGCGTAGCCTTCGGCGCTGGGTGATTCGTCGCTCACGCTGGACATGGTAGCGGATTCGGGCATGCACATACGCCTATCAATCTTGTTCAGACAGGAAAGCGCAACTAAAGGGAGCCAGGGCTTACCGTGGTGGTTCTGGAGAGTGGTAACTGTAACAAAGAGGTGGGTGGTCACGTTCGAATGAGAACGCGCTTAATATATGGCGCCAAAGTCGAACAAACAAACATTCACTGGACAATGCCACTTGACGCGTGACGATTGCCACATACGATTGTGGACCTCTAAGAGTAGACTAGCGCCGTCGAGAAATTTATTGAGAGAATATTTACGGGTCGCAGATGACAGGTCATGTGTGGCACAATTTCCCTTGGCTCGCAATGGGCAACCACTCTGTAATCCGCCTGTCGTCAGCCTCGAAGAACGATCTAGCGCGCCAAGGATCTACAGAAATCTGATATGAGTTCTCGTTCTGACACACAAATCACAGCGAATCAGGACGGTAAAAGGAGGTCATAGTGCACTCGTATAAATCTCTTTATTTCGTAGCATCAGATGTTCGATATGGCGAGCAGAACTTACGTGTAGTAATTATCAGAGAGATTCCTGCATGTGTCAGATACCTGCAAAATCGTGTTAGTACCGCGTTTGAGAATCAGAGAAGGGTCGTAGTGTGAGTCCACGAGATCTTCGTACGAATAGAAATTCAAGTACGCATTGCGCTCTGACGAACGAGACAAGAGACATACCTCAAGATGGCGAATTGGTTTTTTCAACAAATAGTCGCGTTGACCAGGCTTGTCCGTTGGCGCCTGTACTGCTTGGAGAACCCGATACTCGGCGTCTAATAGCCATCTGAACAAGTTACTGCTACCTCGGGGGGTCGTTCGCATTCTACAGCACCGCCGTCATCTACAGCATCCAGGTGGCCGTCGTACGGTCACCTTCGTCGTCGTCGTCTCGATACAGGAGCTCAGCGTGTCTCCACAGCGATCGCTGCGGCTCTTGTCCGGGACTGCTGAGTAGTGGGACGCGCTAGTGCTGTCCTGCCCCGAAAGCAGTGCGCCACGGAGGGCCCTTCATCATTGGCGCTGACGATAGGGTCTCCCTGTAGGCCGTCGAATGAATGAAGCGGAAGCAAAATGCGGATACGGAAAATTGACGGGCACGTGATGAGCGGAGCTCAAAAGAACACGAAAATAAATTTGATTTTCCTCTTGCTCATGACCACCATGGTCGGGATTTTGTCGCTCGCTGTCCGCAATCACGGAGCGCTACTTACAGGCCGTCCGCACGCTTCAGTGTAGGGGATTATTTACCTCTTCCTGGGCGCATATCCCGTTAACCAGTTCTCGCTTGAAAAGGTGTCCGACATGTCGTATACGAGGACTCAGCACTCTGTCTCTAGGTTGTCTTCCCACACGAATTGGATGACACTGCCATACATGCATCGTGCGAGTAGGCCTCTCAGTTCCGACTACTGAACCATGTGAAATGATATATCTTTATATTTGCTACTTCAGAGGACGCCGTCCGATGAGACAACTCTTCCCCCAAGATCTCTGAGCTCCGTATTCTGTGCCGTTAAATGCTGCTTCCTCAGATTCGGAACATCCTAGTCGTGTTTTTGATGTGAGTACGCGTTGAAATCTCCTCTTCCCCGCAATGATGCCTCATATGATAATCCTTCCTTTCCTCCGAGGATAACGTTCAATGCGTACGGCTACATTGACTCAGTTTATGCAGAAGACTCGCTCTCGCAGCAGCTGCCCTGCTGCACCACATTCTTCCCACACAGCGCCTTTTCTATACCACTAATTCGATGCCGGATTAACGCCGCCAGCTCAGGATTCGACTCCTCTTTGGTGAACGACACCTTTGGTTCGATCTGGATCTGGCGGCGTTCGAATTTATAAACCAATTTGAACACTTGACGGTGAATGTTACTGTGAAATCTCCGAGTTCCTGTACTAATAGAGCAGGTTGGGATTACAGTCGCAGCAGGCAGCGGCCTCGCGATGCGAGCTGCTCAGTGCTCGAATGCGGCCAGCTTACAGAATGATAGGGCCACACTTCGGATGTAAGCTGGACGACTTGGATGATACTAGGGTAGAGAGGGGCGTTGACTACGCTTGTGGCTGCACATTTCTCGTTTTCTCGACTTGCCTTTGCCGCCAAAGAATCTTGACACTCAACTGGAGGCCTATACCTGTAAGTACATACGAGCCTTGGAACCAGTCAGATAAACTTCTCGTTCATGAAGTCGACCTGGATCTTGCATCGTTCGGCTTTATGATTGAATTCGGATACGGCGACGGCAAACTTGTGCTAGTACGTTCCCTTTGTACCCACGGCTTCTGGACCACGGTATACGGCAGTAGTGAGCAGCAGTGCTGCGGTTGCGTGGCGAGCTACGCACAAAAATGGCGCCACCAACGACTGGGACGTCATCAAGGCGGGCGATGCTATTCTCAAGTTTGGTCTCAAGCACACTCGTGAACGCCATCATTGTCGATGTTCAATGACGAGGGATGTAAGGTTTGTTCTTCGAATCTTTCTCGATCATCTTCGGTTGATTAATTTGTAGTTCGTATTCGCGGCAACGATGTCGTCGTCTTGTTTCCCTGGTTTTCGTTTACTTCGAGTTATGTTTCCGTGCTGGATCGACGGGAAGTTCTGATTCATCTGTTGAGGCGAGTGGGGGACGGTCTTATCACTCAGAATCCGGTACAAATAGCGTCATTAGGAGAGCCTTGTCATGGAATGAAGTCGAAATACGATCTGAGTTACTCAACTTCAGGTTCTCAATGTAGTCGATTGTGGCGACAGAGTTTTTGAGGAAGCAGAATCGATAAATCTTCGATGTATTCGAGTATGATCTTCATTGATAGTTGTTGGTGCCAAAGCCCTTGCTAGGACCAGTCGGTCACCATGGTGGTACGATACAAGCAATAGCGCTGATGAACGTGATGGCCCAAATCCCCCGCCACCTCATGGCCTCGAAAATGCATAGAATATTCTGGGAAACGAGTGTGGGAGTAAGTACTCAAATGAATAAATCTAGGTAATCAATGAAGTATTTGGAGAATAAAGGAGAGAACTTTGGTTGCCAGAACCGCACCAGCGCATACACCACCACAACCCGCTCTTCTTCAACCGGCCATCTCGACCATCTCAAACCTTCCCAGAGGCCAGCGCGTCGGCCTCAGCGCGACCTTCATCTCCATCCTGCTCGCGTGTCTCTTCCACAATCTCTTGCGCCTGCGCCTCCAGATCGATGTCCGCTGTGGCATGTCCAGTGCTCGCGGACGTCGTTTGCGTGCTGTGGTTCGGCCCACCCGCAAATTGCAGAGACTCCGTGGATGAGAGCACATCGCTCCCCATGTGCGGGAGGGATGGGCGCGTCCATGAGTCGTTGGGACGCGATTGACCAGCCATGACACGGCCGATGATGAGGGTGGGCGCGATACCCTGGAAGTGCCAAGAATCAGTATAGTCAATGACTATGGATAAACACTTACGGTGATGCTGATCGATATCATCTCAGGGTAGGGTTCAGCCGTGAAGACTGCTACGCCAGTGTAAAACTGGTATGCATATGCAATAAGGAGAGCTATGTAGATGATGGCATACATAGCAGCCGATTCAACAAGAATCTCAATGATGCCGCGGTAGGTCTTGAGGCTTGCGCCGAGGCCGCTAATACGCACAATGCGAAAGAGGATGAGGATGGTGCACATGCTATTTGTCGCCATGGTCATTGAGTAGTAGACCAGCGTCCAATTTGCTTGACTACCACCGACAAAGTTGATATCTTCAACAATGGAGACTATGACCATACAGGCACTGACTAAACACAAAATATCAGAAGGACAAGTTTGTTGGGGATAGGACTCACGTGTCTCAGTGATCACGCAAAGGCCGGGTAAGGCAATAACTTTTAAATTTCCGCCATACAGCACCCAGCAGCGCCAAACCTAATTGAAGCCATCAGCAGTTCAGGATTACTTGAGCACCAGGGAATGTACACACCAAGATCAGGTCTGCAACAAAGACACTAAGGGCTCGAAGTACGTCTATAGCAATCAACATTGCTATATCACCACCACTAAAGTCAAAGTTGAACTCCGTCTCCAACGATGTCCCGTGGGCAATGAAGAGATGGTCAACATATTTCCACTGTAAACCCAAGATGACAGTGTTGGCAAACCATAGGAAGGTGATGATGCCGGCGAGGGTCATCCGTTTCCGAATGGGCTGTGTGCTCTCGACTAAATAAGATGTTGATATGAGAAGAGAAAATTGTCCGAAAGGGCACCTACTTATATAATATAATGCAACAAAGAAGATGCTAGTGTGAATGCCGTGGCAGAAGGCCAGGAGAATGGAAGGATGTAAGCTTGTGGACATGAGAGCCTGAACATCGGCTACAGTCCATCCGTAGTCCTCCCAAGGTGGCGACATGGTGGTTTTTGGTTTGCTGACTGGTGCAGCCATCTGCCTCTTTATATAAACTACGACGAAGCCATGCAAGTAGACGAGGACGAAGGGTTGGCTGATCCTAAGCTGATCTGAGTGAAGCAATGATAAATTACAAGATTCATACAGTCATAATCATCTTCCGGTGATGTAACGGAGAACAAGAAGGACAGCGAAAAGTGGGAGTGGTGGATGGCAAGCGTGATCAGGTAATCACTTAGCATCAGCGACGAGCATCTGGATCTGCGGGATGTTCACTAATATGATTCGAGAAGACGATCACGACGAGGGCCTATCGCACCTCATGTCCTATGTCACATGAGAATTCTCAGCGTATACCACGGCGAAGACGGACCTATGCGACTTGAGTGTTGTCGGGTGGTAAGACGATGCACATCGTGATCTAACGGGAGAAGACGCGGTCAAAATAGACGAGCCCTTGGAGGTGAGGGAAGGCCGGACGAGATGATTCCAGAAATGTCGCTCAAGGTACATGATCTTTCCTCGGAGAGTGGACGTCGACTATGACGACCTTAGCTCCCTGCTGAACTTTTGCTAGTCCGCATGTCGTATTTGCTATGCTGGTCATTGACAGAAAGTAAACCCGGCCCCCGGTCGTCGATCTTTGGTCTTGCCATCCTGTTATGCGTGTAGAGGCGCATATGTCTCCACGGTCCAAGTGGCGACTCCGAGTCTCAGTGTTCAGAATTGGAGTTGACGACTCGACGCGCGCATCAAGGAGAAAGTACATCAGCGTGCTGAGTGATTGCACTCAAAGCCGCTCGACACTCGAGATTGAATATCTTCGCGACAGCGAACTTGCATGCTTCATAGATGGCAGAGGGTGGGTAAGAAAATCAGTGTATTTAAAGAAAGTCAAACAATGTAGTGGGTAGGACATGATGGGCCCACCCGAGACGTTCTCTGGATGGATGTCTGCTGCACTGGCGAAGAAATAAGAAGCACAGCCGGCGAGGCCAAGAGACGCTGGTAAGCCCACAAGGTCCCCCGCCTCTCCGTTCCTCACATCGAATGCGGCGAATGTGCTGACAGAAGTGTCGTGAAGATCTGTCAAACGCGTCAAAGATCAAAGTGAAATACGCACCTTTCTCGCCGAACCAGCGAGCCATCCCATGGCAGCGGTAGCCTGTAAGACAATATAATCCAGCGAACCTCTTGAAGTCATCCGAGCAAGTCATTTGTTGCGTGTCGGGAATGCGGGGCATCTCTATATCCAAAGAGTCGTCTGATCCATACTCCAAGCGCGATTGAAGCGGAAACGTGGAAGATATCTAATCAAAGGGTCAAAATTGGTGGGGGGAAGATCAGGTGGAAACGCGCACCGTCTTTTGCCTTGGAAGAAAACCTGTCCGGCGAGGACAACACACGCCGTTTGTCCATCAGTGTTCTGGTTCCATGAGAGTATTCCAGACGCGATTGTGAAGGAGCTGCGAAACATCGTGAAGCTATCAAGTTCAATTTCCAGGCAGCGTCATGAGGTATGGGTCGCCATCTAAATTGACTACATATCCAGTCTTTCTCGGGGGTCGTTTGCATTCTACGGCACCGCCATCATCTACAGCATGCAGGTGGCCGTCGTGCAGTGCTGTTTGCCACCGCCGCCGTCTTGGTACAGGAGCTCAGTCTGTTTGCAAGGCAATGCATGCGGGTCTTTCCGATATTGATGAGACGCGCTATAGGTACCATCAATGCGTCGAAAGCAGCGGCGAGCTCTTTATTGTTGGCGGAGACGATGTGGCTGTCGTTTGGCCGGAAGCAAAATGCGGATGCGGAAGCCGGAAAAAATGACGGGCACGTGATCAGCGGAAATCAAACACGAAAATAATATTGATTTTCCTCTTGCTCACGAGCACCATGGTCGGGATTTTGTCGCTCGCTGTCCGCAATCCCGGAGCGCTACTTGCAGGCCGTCCGCACGCTTCACTGTAG
>JADNRX010000713.1:0-25901 GCA_015501595.1 Hymenopellis radicata
GTAGGAGCAATACTGGATGCCCATGCAAACACTACGGAAGCAGCAGCCCCAAAGTTGATAGATGTCGTTGAACACGCCACGCGTGAAAAGGATGGGGGAGAATCTCGATGGAGCGAAGATTACCTGGTGAGAATATTCAATTGCAGTCCGTCCTGTATCTAGTATGCCGAAATGAAACCAGAGATTCTCGTCAGTATTGGGACGTCTACTAAGTAGGTAGTTAGTCTATTTAAATTCAATGCGCCACATACAGCCGCCCCGCATTCAAGTCCTCGACGGCATAGTTGCCCAACACAAACTGCCACTTTCCACCCTTCGCCTCGCTGTTACTGAAATGTAACAACACCAGTGCCTGCAAATCATCATTCGTCCTCTCATATGCCAACACCTGTGCATGATCTGGGAGGACGACTGACGAGCTCAAATTCGCCCACAATCTAAAATCACACGATTCAGTTTTTTTCGCTCAGGTGATGACGACCGACGTACAAGTAATGGGTACTGCTTCCTCGTGACTAACGTGAACGCTGTCTTCATCCTTGAGCTGCGTTTCGGCATTCCAGGATTTGTAGACGTAGTTCGCCTTACCTACTCTACTGTAAACCTGTGAAACGGACTGGTTAGTATAGTAGCGTGGGTTGTAGAAAGTAGCTTACATTTTGTCTTACATCTTTCAATAAACTGGTTTCCTTCAAAAACTGTTAGTGCCATTTAGATAGAGGTAACAAAAAAGTGTTAAGGTAACAAAAAAGTGTTACCTCCTAAGTAATCAATTCAACTTGTCCTAAAGTTGTCGTGCTGTCAGATCGGTCAGATTCAGTTCATGAAAGACCAGTCGGATTACTTGCCATTCGAACGCAGACGCTGTCGCGCTCTACAACCCAATTCTTGTTAGTAACAGATCTAATGTCATAACGAGGGCTTACCTCCAAGAGTCGACGGGTTCTACAGAATCTGTAGTCCAAAAACAGACCGAACAATCAAGTCCGCGCACCGCTTACCCAACCAAACAAGCCTGAAAAGTTCACAGTCAGAAACGAACAGACATGGTGCCAAGACTTACCGTGGTGTCGGCCTCGACTCAATTTCAGCCAAAGAGACATGCAGACATTGTTGACGAAAGAGCCTGTGATGAACGTGGTCAATCAGATAGCGCGATGCCCGGCAAACAGAAGACTTACTCGAGAGGACAAGATCATCTCGATTGCACCCGACGCCGCGTTCGACTTGAAAACACGTCAGTCAACGATCCGAACAAGAAGAACGCCGACGTACTAGTGAGCCCGCTGATGACCATCAAAACCTGGTAACATTTCAGTCAATGCTAATCAAGAACACAAGTGAGAGGACTCGACTTGCCCGTTGTTCAAGTCAAAGGCAGCGTCGAAGAAGATCTTCGTCTTTGCCTTGCCTTGATGTGAGGGCCAAGTGAGGCCGACGTCTGTCCGCATCGGTGAAGGAGCAAGACGACAAACAGAACGTACGGTACCCCACCGAGATGTCCAAGTAGACAGTTGAAGGTCGATGCTGAAACAAGTTAGTGATTGATACTAAACAGTGAAGGAAAGCGTAGCGACTCGTACCAAGAGACGCGGTTGACGAGGATAAGCCCGAGGGATGTCTTGATGCTTGAAGACAAGTTAGTTAGTAGTCTGAACAAGGAAACCAACACGCGTACTTACTAGTCCACGATCAAGACCTTGAGTCCATGACAGTTAAGGAACACAAGGAGGCGAACAACCTGCCCATAAAGTGTGATGAGTCAAAGGCAGCGTTGATGAGCATCTTCGTCAATGAGGACAGAGTGACATAGTCAAAGTCTACCAAGCGAATCTTGGAGACACCCCTGCAAGCCAGGACAGTCAGTATAATATTCTGGGTCTCTACAGGCTACGGGGCCCCCACTCACGATTGCACGAGCATCACTGCTGCCCAGCTGCCTACTCCGCCGCATCCGATGACCGCTACGCTCCCTGCGCGAAGTTTCTCCATGCCGTCATCACCAAAAAATGCGTAATTGCGGGCCAGCTGCTCCCAAATGAAATTCTCGTCAAACACCGTCACCTTGGGCTTGAGTGCAATCTCTTCGGGCTCCCTGTCCTCGCTTAGCTATTTTTGAAAGTTGAGATTGGAGCCCTTGTTCGCAATCGACTTGATGATTTTATCGTTCAAGTTCCGTCGCCGTGTCCGCTTGGAGTTGTCGTAGGCAGAAAGAACAGTTCCGGTCGCTACCGACACTGTTATGGCCGTCGCGACAAGCTGCGTCCGATGCGAGTGCAAGTCAATACTCGCCCAGCTCATGGCAGCGCGTGGTGGAGGCAACAAGTCAAGCGAATATTCGGGTTAGGGTCTCAGAGGACCGTCGTATCCTTTACTCGCCATTTGGTTGTTCATCTCCGAATGCCATTCACCGCAACTCTACCCCCATCTCGTATTGATTTCGTCGCCGGTATGTGGAATGCTCTCTTGAGCATTCCGCGCCGCGCTGATATCTGAACCGACTCTCCACCAAGGAGGATGCGCTCAGGATTTCTTAGCGGTTGTACGCGTGTAGAGGGCAGCCGTCGAACCAACATTACTATATGCAAGTCTATATTAAATTATACAACTCTTCACAACTAATTGATAATGGCGCTGGATAGTTTTCTGCCTCATCTGCGTTAGCCTCTGCCAACATTGCCTCGATAATTGCATGCAACCCTCCCTTCAGCAGCAAGTTCTTCCATCGAATCACCTTACACAACAAATGCTCAATGAAAATAGCACCAAATCCCAGTATCTCCTTGTCGTCGTCTGTCAAATACTTATCTAGGAAGTGATAGACACATTTAAACGTGCGTAGAACACTCTCCTTGTCTATTTATAAAAGTTAGCTCAAAGATCAACCCAAATTCAAGCATCGTACCCGCGTGTTGAACGTCAAACCCTAGCACCACCAAGCCATTTAAGGCGCCCTTCTTGTTGTTAAAGGTCATATGCTGACATAAACCAGCAATAGCCATGAAGTTGGCAAACTGCATCCGAGTAATACTCTTTTTGCCGAATCCCGCTATTTTGAGACCATCAATAAGTTTGAGGACGGCTTTGTATGACGGCAGCTGTTCGGATGGGATGAAAGCTGGATCACGATCAAACCAATCACCCCAGTAGGTTTTCCACGCCTGGAGAACCTCCTGTTGAAAGAGCGGCTCGAAGCGTTGTGGCAGCGTCCGAGTTTTTCTCTCCCCAATCTTTTCGCGTATATCGAAATGCCAGCAATATTGGCCCCAGCAATTAGCGTCGGTATAGCGGATTTTGTGACGGACCATTGCCGAATCATAGTCCTTCTTGGCTTGACTGAAGATGGTCATGCACTGTTCCCACCCCGTAAACCACTGGTGAAGTCGCTGTTGCATAAAGGTGCACGTACGATAATCGATGTAAATGCGGATTCCAAGGGTAGGGAGCATTTTCAGAGGCCTCTGCATGCTCCACACCTCTCCATACCCCTATACCTAACTCCCTGCTCCAGGGAGTCCACTCAGTTGGCTTAACCGAGTCAAACCGAGTCAAATCATCATTTAGTCAAAAATCTGCATTGTTTGACTAAATGCTGACTCTCTGCTACTACTACTGCAGCTACTCCATCCTCTGAGCTCTTCTTAGACTTGTCTAGCCTGTGTCTGGTGTTGTAGTAACAACAGAGGCCACTCACAGGGCGCCCTAGAAGGTTTAGGCAAAAGTTCCCACGCTCTGCCTTCTGCCTCTTACCATCACCTTCTCCCAGAGGCAAGCAGTTCGTGATCCCTCCAGTCCTCCTGCTCAGGACTGATGCCATACCCCTCTAGAGCACTGTCTGAAGCCGCCTAGCCAGCCCCAAAACCAGTCCAGACAGGCCCAAAGTGTCCAATTTGTGGGAAATTCGCACTTTTGCTCTCCCAGGCAAGCAGCACTTGCTCTACCCAGTCCTCTTGCTCAGGACTGATGCATTGGCACCCTAGAAGTCTATTGGAACCATTTGCCACAGCCCCAGAGCCCTACAGCTCTTCCTGCTCCCTCTGCTTCCAGTATGTGCCAATGTCTCATATCCAGCTCTTCAGAGCTGATGCCTTTTGTGCCCAGATACCCATTCCTTTTGAAGGACTTCTTATCAAGGACACTTCTGTGGGCTATCTGGTCACAGGTGCGCTCTCTGCACTGTCTCACTCCCCTCCAGCTAATCTGTGTTATCTGGTCACAGTTAGCTCCGCTTTTTTGCGTCCCCTCCCACCTCTCCCACTATAATTACAGTAACTACATTTCATGTATTATCTACCATGTACTGTAAGGCACTTTACGATACGCTTAATTGATGAGGCCCTTGGGGTCCGATTTGGCCTAACTCCGTGTGATCTGAAAGCATAGGCCTTGTCCTGTTGTAAGGCGAAGAAGAATGTTGGATAAACCATAGGTCGAGGTGATGTGATGGGTAGGAATGGTTAGACTCTGCATAACGAGAGTCTGGAAGTGATTGGAATGTCGGATGGGAGAGAAATGATCGGGATTGAAGGAAGACATCTGTGAGCTTGTTTTGAGATTGCGACACTCGAGAATTCGACGCATAGGCTCGACGTAAAAGCGTGAAATGTTGCGCGCGTGAGCTAATACCTCTCGTAGCATGATGCTAATAAAACCGAGAGAAGGCTGTCCCTCAAAAGGACATAGTTCAGCCAAGATGGTTCCCTCTGCCACGGGAACACTAACAGGAACCTGAGGCTTCGACTTTCGCTTTCGCCTAAGAAGAGATCGTCGACCTTGCCTCATTGAAACTGAAGTCGTATGTTCGACAATATCCTGGGAAACTCTAGCAAGTCGTCGAGCGCTCTCCTGAAGCTCTGGGAGATGAGGCTGACTATAGACCCAGTCACGAAGAGGTTGGAGATGGAAGTTGGAATCACTTTGTAGCTTATTAGCAATAGTAGATGGGCGACCCTGGCGCAGCAACATCCATGGCGCTTTGAAAACATCTCCAAATGCAGGATGACAAAGAATACTGTCGTCATCGAAGCAGTCCACTAAGACATCGACAACTGCGCCACGGATAATGCACTTGTCGCTATTCATCTCCTCCAGTGGCTGCATCATATCCTCGATGAAATGACGAGAGAAGAAGTCGAATATGGCCTGATGAAGTAGATTGAGAGCCTGGTGAGATGACGTTATGTAAGAGTAAGTTGGCAGAATGAAAGTCAGCGACTCTGTTTTCGCAGGAAAAAGAGGCTGAATGACAGAGAGATCAAGACAGATCTCGAGGATCTCTGAAGGAAGGTTCTTCATTAGCTTCCGTCGCCCTTTACCACTGTTGGCCTGATCAAAAGCGTGTATGAGCCTGTGCCACCCCGTCATAATAGCCTCGATAATGGGAGAAAAGGAAGGGAAGTCTTGTGAGAGTGTATGTTGATCGTAGGACTGCAGGAGAGATGATACAAGATGAGGGCCATATTCGATGTACCAGTTGTAGACAAACAGGTATGCACGAGCATGAACCTGATTGAGAATGCAGGTTTGAGCTCTATGTTGAAGCGAAAGCTGATGGCCTTGTGTCAAGGTCTGTCCTGCAAGTTGAAGAGCAGGGAGAATATATGACCCAAGCTCTTTAGAGAAATCCTCGCTCGTTTCCAAGCGAAGGCTAATCTGCTGAAGCCCTGCGCTTGACTTAACAAGTGACATCAATGCCTGAGGTAGAACGGTAGGCGTCTTTGGATGCTGTAAGGTCTTGTAGAACTGTTCAAGCAAGACAATATCCTCGTCCATGCTTTGCTGCGTAAAGACACGGGAAAGAGCAATGCCAGTCACAGAGTTGGGGGCAAAGTGATCAAGTGATATAGGAACTTCGAGCAGATGTATGTTTGCAGCTCTTATCCAATAAGGCGAGATCAAGTCCTTTGTACTTTAAAAAGTATTAGTAAACTCATAGCAAATTAGAGACAAACTGACTGTTCAAGCGTTGATTCATGCTGCCAAGTATCGTCATCCTGAGTATAATTCGTCCAGCGAATACGAAAGTCGTAACCTGACTGTTGCTAACAGAAAACATCAGTGGATATTATTAAGTCGTTAAAAAAGAGACGTACCTCCTCTGCCGCTCTGTGAGCAACGATAAATGAAATCTCATAGTCTTGGACTATTAAATCCTCGCCATTGTCAACTTCTTCTTTTTCTTCCTCCCCATCTGCACCTTCTCCATGTTGGTTTCCATCTCCACGCTCGCTATGGGTGCACACTCGTCTTCTTGTCCATGATCCTCTTCAGCACCATGCTCGTCCAGAACAGGCTCTCTATATGCACGCTCGTCGCTCTCCATACGCGCACGCTCATCGCTCTCCATACGCGCACGCTCATCGCTCTCCATACGTGCAGGCTCATGGTCCTCTTCCGAAATACCAGCAAACTCCATAACTTCATCTGCTTCAACAGTCTGTGCAGAGACATTATCATGACGATCAATATCGATTGATTCATCGTCTTCTGAGTCGGGAAGGAAAAGTGGTTCTTCTATAGAGGGAAGGACAAGGCGTTGGCATGAAGATGGATGCTGGTCAGATGCATTATCGTCTTGGGCTGGGCGTTTCAACTCTGCACGACGACGTGCAGGAAATAACTTAGGGAAGGTTTGAGTAGCAAAAAGCTGCTCCAACTCTGCTGATGTTGAAGGAAGGAGCTGCCGGATATCATCCAAGCTCACTGGTGCACTTTCCGTTGACTGTGTAAACACGTCTTTAGCGACTGCCTGCCCTTGACGATAAGCCTTCTTGGTCATACGAAGCAGATAATGACGTGACTGAGCATCGTGTCGCTTCCACAGACCTCTCCAGAAAGCAAAGAATTCAGGGTCAAAGAAAGGATTGGGTGTATGATCGCCATCGGACAGTGTTACGCGTGGAAGAGGAAATTGATGTTGCTCCCATGTCGAGTGACCATCAGCACCAATAACTTGGCACGTTACGGTAGTCAAAAATGAGGGCACCTCTCCACAAAGCAAGCTGTGGTTCCACGACTCCATGAATCGCTCCCAGAATAGCTGAGTCGCCCGTGCACTGTCATCTCCAAGAGCAGGGACGCCATTGATAGTATAGAACTGGGTAAGGGCAGGGATCGCGGTGAAAACGCCATGCGTTGGATATAAAGCCATGGGTACTTGGCGCTGAGATAGTGCCTCCGTAGGATAGCCAACATAGATGACACGGTTCACTTCGTCAATATCCATAGCATTGAGATCTTTGGCGAGTTGGGTAAGAAAGTCCTGGCGGGACTGAGCATCGCAGATGGGCGCGACACCAGAATGGAGATCGTTGCCCTTGAACCATAGAAAGAGACGAACTTGGCCATCCTCAGTTACGGTGGTGCGAGCATATAAACCCCATCGTGCAAGAAGAAAGGCCCCAGGATCACTGCCTGATAGATGATTTAATATAATGTGATATGGAAAAATAATAATAGGTTTACCTGGCGGTAGACGAAGCTGCAAGACAAGGAAGGTCCATCGAGCAGGATCATCCTTGACATCCACATGAAAACTTCCTTGCAGAAGACCAATAAAGCTTCGCAAGTCACTGCCTTGCCATGACGAGGAGACATTCATCTGGACCCCAGTCAATCCAGTGTGATTAACGCCGCCGAACGAGAACACGTTCATGTCAAATGCGCAAAAAGTGATGATGTCGAACTCCTCTTTTGACAGGGAAAGGGGACCCATAAGCATGTACAGGTTGCGAAGAATTTCCAGAACACGCAGGCGATGGCGGATAGCCTCTGCGCTGTCAGCCTGCATCGCAGGAATACCATGGCCAATGCCATTCCCTTCAAGACAAGTCGACACATGACTAGACGAACCATCATACGGACAATCAGCTGATGGTTTACTTGAACGCATATTGCGCACGATTCCGTTAAGTCGATAGATCGGCTTCCCCGTCTCTGACCAATGCCACGTGATATCCCATAGCTCGTCGGACAGCGCCTTGATCTGGTCATACTCAGGATAAGGCCGCAAACTCTCCAGGTCAAAGAGCGTGGCCACAGTGATAGAGGTAGAGCGGTTGCCGTTAAGATTGGCGCAAACCGGGACTCCCATTGGTAAGGGCGTCATGCTCTCTATGGGGTGCATGATGTACGCCTGCCGGACCTCATCATAGCCTCCCGGGGAAGTACCAGGAGGAGCCTGAATTTTGGAGAGGTAGTCAATGTCGTCGTCTGGGTTTACCGAAGGCGTAAAGTCAAACGAATAGGAAGGTCCGCCGCGATAGCGCAAGTCGTCCCGGGATAGACAGAGGGTGACACCCTTCGGGT
Source organism: Hymenopellis radicata (assembly GCA_015501595.1). NCBI lineage: Eukaryota > Fungi > Basidiomycota > Agaricomycetes > Agaricales > Physalacriaceae > Hymenopellis > Hymenopellis radicata. The sequence goes on from JADNRX010000713.1 coordinate 8,308, forward strand.
ATGTGAATGGTTTCGACGCGGGAGTGAGGATGGGATTGGGCTTGATGAATTCAGGCAAGCCAGATAGGGAAAATAGTGGAATGACTCTTTTAGCGTGATGTGTGTATTTTGTGGGCACAGGCTCTGTCAACGGCGTAATAAAATCTGTTGGAAGACCCCATTGCTGCGGGGCTAGTATAATTAGTATTAATTGACAGAGAACAATTCAAAAAAAGAACGTACTTTGAGCCATGACTGAGGCCTAACCAGGGTGTGCCTGGATAAACCCCTGTCAAAACGCGTGACCTCTTGACAGTGGCGTATCCAATTAAGCCCTAACCCTAAGGCAGTGCTTCTGGATCCCCGCCAAAAAAGTGCAGCCAAGAATGAGTCTAACAGTAGAGGACTTGGGTAGTAGTGAAAAATGGTGTGGAAGTAGAAGGTCCAAGGGTAGAAGCAGTCGGTGGCGGCACAGAGGGGTGCAAGAAATAATCGCTCGCGACGGCAGTGAACTGCTTTGGTACTAGCGTAGGCTTTCCCTTGAGACCCCCCGGGTAAGTTAGGCTTACAGGCGGTCTGAGGGCGTAAACGAAACGGGCTCACCTCTTTATACAAACGCAGTCGCGTTCAAGGAGAATCAGTATGTTTTCCATTGTTGTGCTGGACCAGACTTTACCTCTTTGGGTGTGATCTTGACCTTCGATACTCATGTCGGCACAACCACTAGGTCGTTGCTGGTGTCTGCTTGGCCATCGCTCTCAGATTATCTCCCCCTCGTCGATGACAATGTGCCGCGGGAAGGGAAAAATCGGTCCTGCAAAGTCTTGAAGTGTGGGTCTTCGCTCTGTTCTGCTCATTGCCTGATGCTTGGTTCAGATCTCCCTGTGCGCACCCGTGTGCAACACTTGTATGGCCACTCTCCGATATGAGGACATATAACGCTCAAGACTGCAGAACTTAGAAGGGCCGGGCAACCACAACCCGACACTCGCGCATTTTCATCGCACTCCTCAGTACCACCGTGTTCACCACGCCAGCCACGGCTTGTGCGCCCAACACCGTCCTCGTTCTCAAGTCCTACAACGACCTCCGCTCTCAAGTCCTACAATGACCTCGACCTGAATCGAAGTGCACGGACTGGACGCCAACGATCCTGCCCACCACAAACGCTCCATCGTGCCAATGGCGTCTTGAAGGCACTCAAGGATCGCTCTACGCTCTTTTCTCGCGGCGTACTGGAGTTTATACCAATGGTGTGTCAACTTTTTCTATCTTTGATTCTTCTTGAATTCTCTCGCTGTCGTGCTCGTCGTTGTGTGTCCCGTCGTTGACTATATGCACGATAGACTGACCTAGCAGTATTGGTATTCCATCCATATGTGTGCGTCGCGCTGCCGCAGACCTCGAGATAGATGAACCCTGCCTGACCGGGTAACCTTGACGGTAACGGTGACAAAGACGATTCTCGCGGTGCCAGTCGCGACTGAGGGTACAACGCGGCGCGCGAATGCCACCTTTGTGGTGCTGACCCGCAATTCTGACCTGGAGGGCAACGTGGACGCCATTCGCTCTATCGAGGACCGATTCAATACTCACCATGGTTATCCATATGTCTTCTTGAATGATGAAGAGTTCTAAGACGAGTTTAAGACGTGCGTCTGGTATCCTGCCTATCTATGGATTGTTGCTGAGTCGCTTGCAGGCGCACAGTGTCAGTACTTACCGGATCCCAAAGCACAGTTCGGCATTCCCGAGAACCATTGGAATCAACTCGAGTGGATCGACGAAAAAAAGGCGGAAAAGGATAGATGGAAGCTAACCGCGGCCAATGTCAAGCATGCAGGTAAGTAGTAGTTGTAGCCTGCCTGTTTCGGCTCATATTTTGCTTCAGGACAGTGTCGCGTAGGCCTCATCTCGTTCCTCGTCGAGTCGCACGCTGTCTTGTCAGCCGTATCCTCAACGATGTCTTCTTCTTCAATAATGGCCGCTGCTCAACCGGCCTTCAATTTCTGATTACCACCAAGTTTCTCGCACCCTACCAGCAAGATGAACTCTCTGCAGTTTCATTGGGGCCGGGACTTGTGGATGGAACTCATGGACCCATATACCTGTATTACCTGTAGTTACCTGAAAATAAACACCGGTCATACCAATGCGTGACCGATGACAGTTGGCATCATTTCACCACTCTGCCTTACCTCTCAGAATTCCGCTGTAAAATGGTCAACTTGACCTACCTCAAAATGAACTGGTTACGGTTAGCTACAGCACCGGCTACTTGCACGGCACGAGCGGGACCGGAACGTGGGTCAGCGCCATCAAACCGACCTCCCGCCTTTCCCAGGAGGTTGATGCACTGACTAATCATCTTCGGAACACGTCCGCCACCCCGACTCTTGATCTCTTACACTTCCCATGCAACTATGACTGACCGTCGTGTATTCAAGGTGAGTGAAAAAATATATGTTATTATAAACTTGTAATTTCAAAAATTGACCAGGAGCCAACATCTCTACGCTTTTCGTGGCCTTTTAGCCCCGCCCTCGTTATCACCATTATCATCACGACGAACGCGCTTCTTGGCCGCATTCTTCCTAGGCGGCACATTCCCCGTTTCTGCCAGCGGTTTCTCTACGTGACGAGCACTTCGACGCAGTTCCGCGGGCCGTGACGTTCCGTCTTCGCCTTCACTGCTGGAATTGAACACATCTTGTGCTGGAGGAGCATCCGGTTCCCTCTCCTTTGCGTCACCTGATGAAATCTGCGAGTTAGCGCTGCGGTTGAACTCGGCGTCATCCCCATTGTCATCGTCGTTGCCGCCACCCCGGATGTCCTGCTCGCCATCACCCTCGCCCTCGCCCTCGCCCTCCTCATCCTCACCTTCATCCACTGTTGCCTTAGACTTCTTCGTCTCCTTCCGTCCCTTCTTTCTCAACACAATACTACCGTCACGGATCTGGTCGTGATACTTCGTGATACGAAGTTTCGTTTCCTCCGTAGACAACTTCTCAAACTTGATACGGTTGGCCTCCAGATCCTCGAGGATGACCTTTAGTGGCGGAAGGGATGTACTCCACTTGGTGGGGTTGCTGGGCTGCTTCTTCTCGCTGCCAGGCCACGGACCAATCAGTTCGACGCCATACTTATGAACGACGTCGGTTTCGTACTTCGCGTACTGCATAACGGCTGATTCATTTTCTGTAATTGTCGCTACAAGCCCCGGTAAGCTTCTCCTTTGCTATTGAGCATACATATCACTCACCCAGCTTTCTAGATATCTCACTGCGGATCTGCTTCTTCAGGAAGTCCGCCTTTTGCTTTGATGTCTTCAACATATCTTTGGGCAACAGTGAGTCGAGGTAACCTATCAATCTACCATTCTTCACTCACTAAGGGCTGAACAGTCAGCAATACAAAAAGCCTCCAACTTTGCACCAACTCTTCCCACCTCGAAGCGCCCAGCCTGCATAGCAAACGGCAGGTATTCCTGGAGCTCTTTACATGTGAAGAACCACTGAGGATCCATGTGGAAATTCGTGGACCCCCGCAGGACAACGAAGATGCGTAAGAACCCCAGAGCGGCATCAACATCGTTGGACTGCAAAGTAGCTGAAAGCTCTTGTTTCCAAGTGCCAGGGTCAGCGTAGAGAAGACGCTTGAGAGTTGTTTCCCAAACAGAGGAAATGCCAGCCTTTCGCGTGAGGTGACAGTTGGGGTCGTGGTAAGGGCTTGCAGTACGCTGCTTTATACTAAAAGCAATCGTGTCCACCAGGTTACTAACCGTTGAAATTGACTCTGACATAGAATCATCGACCACCGAAGAGCGTACACCGAAAAGATCTCGACTCAAGGTGGCTGGGGTGAAGCCGGAATGAGCGATGCAATGTAGAGCAAGGCACGAGTGGTAAGTACTTGCAGATATCTGCAAGTATTGACGTCACCCGGGTGGTGCCGCACCCGGCACCTGCCCACCCGGCACTTGCCACCACCCGGGTGGTGCACAGGTGGCAAGTACGGCTTCTGAGGAGCAAGTATTTGGGGCAAGTACTTGCCTCATACTTGCCTTGATGCTCATATATATTTTCGTGAATTTTTACTAATTTATTTGGGCTCAAACGAGCCCAATGTCGTTGAAAAACGACGTTGCCGAATAATTTTGCCGATCGCCGAGATGGCCGAGGCTTCCGGCAATCGCCGGATAAGGATCGATCGCCTCAGATCTGCAGTTCTTGCCTCTCACCACCACAGCACGACGTTTGCGTCGTGCTCGTCGGCCTCAGAACTTTTTCTGGGCCTTTCTTACTTGTTTTCTTTGTTCTTTTCTGCTTTTCTGGTGCGGTTTGGCTTTGCGCCGACCGCTGCGCCCTCGGATACGTTCCGGGGCGATTCTTTGCGTCTGTCTGCGCGACGACGCCACCTGGACGGAATCTCGACGGCGTAAGCCCTCAGGACGAGGCCGCCCTATTGCGGAAATGCGCGCGCTCGTCTACATGACGGCGCTACTCTCACGCACTCGTCTACACGACGGCGCTGCTCTCACGGCACACGTTTACACGACGACAACGCCTACGACCAGCACGGCGCACGACGATGGTCAGGACGACACCCGCCACGCCCAGGATGACACCCACGATGTATGGCGGCTCGCATCGCCACTAGCGCGACTGGCGGCTTTTGGCGCTTGTCTGTGTGACAGCGCTATCCCGATGGCGTCGTGGACGCGACGTTGCCCAACGGTGCGTATCCACTGCTCTATTTGTGTTCTAACCTTACACCATTACAGGTTGCCTATTTTTTTGCCCCATCATCTCACCCCGTGCTGTCTCTTTTCTCCTTGCCTCCTCTCCCACCCCACCCCATCCCGTACTACACTTCGTTTGGCTGCGGTTCTTGCTCATGCAAGTAACCGGGGCTTCAGACAAGTGTATCGTGCACGTCGAGAGCCCCCGCACAATTGCTCGGGGGTCGTCGGCGGGCACGAAAATACTCACAAGATGCAAGTACTTTTGACAAGTACTTGCACACCGCGAGGCAAGTACTTGCCAAGTACTTGACCCGCGGGTCAAGTACTTGTGGGTACCCGGGTGTGCTGGCGGGTGGCAAGTCCGGCTTCTCGGACGCAAGTATTTGCCGGACGGGTGTCGGGTGCACCCGGGTATACACTCGTGCCTTGCTCTAATGCAATGTGCAAAGGGTGATACGGGGCCCGGCGTCCCGCTGCGACTGACGCTGGAAGGTGCTGGTGTTCTCGGAGTTTTGGGAGAAGACACCATGCCAGCTACGTGACTCGTAGAGACTGGGACGCGCGCCTTGGGAGTTCTAGACTGTCCCTTCAATGTGCGAAGCTGTAATTGGAGGTCGCTGATAATGTCGTCTTTCCCCGCCAGTCGCTCGTGCAGTTCGTCAATCTCAAGACGAAGATGTACAAGTTCGCGTTTCAGCCCCCTACGCTCATCTGCGTCCAGCGCAGCGTGCGTCTCAGGAGACTCATAAAGGCTATTGTCGGTGAATATGGAATCCAAAGACTCGGAGCGGATAGGTTGGGATGTATTTCCCATGAAGGCGAAGGGATCATTAGAAGCAGCTGGAGAGTGGAAAGTGTCATAATCGCGGCAGCCTTTAAAAACGACATACCCTGGCTCTGGCGGCGGAACGTTCCAGATGCAGGCAGTCGTTTTTCAGGGTGGGAGCTGGAAAAAGAGGCATCAGAAGGACATGTTCAACATTCCACTGAAGATTCGGGGTGTTTTTGCAGGCGTGGCGCCAACGGAAAGCCGAGGAGGTGGCAAAGGAGTGAATGAAGATCTGGGCGATCTGAGCGGCGGCAGTTTCCAGACCTGCGCACTCAGTCAAGAGAGCGGGGGAACCAGGTATGTGCCATGATATCCTCAGGCTGGATGCTATCCCGTCGCGGATTAATAGTACGGGAATGAAGAATGACAGTTGTGGAACCGAAGACCTTGTCCAACAAGGCCACCTGGCAGTCGGTAAGTATAGACACTGCAACACTCTGAAGAAACTTCCTACCATATCGCAAACGGAGTCGAAAATTTCCTGACGGTCTTTCTTCCATTGGTCATCACCTCCAGTGAGCTGGGCTCGGTACTCGACAAATGCTTGGTCGAAGGCTAGGTGTGGCAGCGAAACTGCCTTTTTGCGCTCGCCGTGAGCCATAAAAGCACGGTCTGCCGCAGAAAGGGCGTTGCGAGCTTGGACGTCGCGAGGCTGAGAGCCGGCGAGGGTTTGCACCCAGGCGGGAACTCCAAGGTATTGTGAACAGAGGCGGCTTAGATTGGATTTTGTGTATGACATTTCATGCGGAGGACGAGCGAAAGTTGAAAACACCTGGGCTGCGCCATTGTATGCTAGAGGTGGTGGGAGGAGGTGCGGATGAAGAAACGACAAGATTTTAGTTGAATGGATGAAGCGTGGGAGACTGTCGTAAATTGCTATAGCGTTGATACGATAAATCGTGAGAGAGCGGCGAACTTTACTCATCCTTTGAATCCCCATAAGTGGAAAGAAAAGAGCCTGACGAATTGGGGATAGTCAGATGCTGACATATCTTGCAATTATATTGACAGGTATCTTGTGGTTGCTGCATAATTATTCAAGCCTTGCTTCAACGTCGCAGCCAAGAATTACTGCCCCTGTAACGGCCCATGAGGTGCTTCACTCGGGGATGTGGCGTAAATTCCGAACTTCGGGATACTGTTGGATCATGGCGCATTTGCCATCGGAACCCGCCGATCCCTTCCTTACACATCTTGTTGCCCTTGTATCCGTCTACACAGTCGGTCATCCCACTACTCCCATCCCACAATACCTTGGACCCTCGACATGGCAGACGGACCATGTCCTGCGGGAGATTACCATGCTTGCCAAGCGCATGAGCGACGCCGAGCATGCACTCAACTGGTCCCCGAGCATCGAGCGCTCAATGCTGACGGTTCCCGAAACGCCGCCCGTAGTATCCAACTCGCGGGAACAGACACCGATGAGCCGCATCGGCTTACCGGAGTTCTTGGCACTGTGGAAGAAGGAGTCTAGGGAGTTGCGGAGGATGCAGCATAAGCTGTACTACACCTCGTTGCGGGAGTGTGAGGAACGACTAGAACGTGGCGAGGGGAATGATTGTTATTTGGAGGAATTGATATGACGACAGGACAAGTTGAAGTTCAAGTTGAGCACTGTTCAGGCATCTGGCGTACGTAGGAGAGAGGAAGTCTCCGTTGTTAGTTCCGTGTTGAAGTGATAGCCCTATGACGTCGATGTCACCAGCTTCTTCGCTCATGCTGTATGACAAGCTGCATTTGTCGGTGTACAGCTATGTAGCCTTCTGTTAGAATTAAAAAATCAGGGTATATTGTACGAATTAAACTAAAGGCAACGATCCAGGCATTAGTGACCATAGCATCATCAACAACACGTTCAGATAAATGCTCTTGTAAGATCTGAAGTTCCTCCATTCCTTCAAACGGCGTCTCTGGTGCTTCCACCGTCACCTCGTTCAAATGTTCCGGTACACCACCCCTAAGCCATGTTCCCGCAGGTTCATCGGGGTTGTTATTATGAGCACGAGCTGCAAGAAGGACCTCATCCTGAAGACCTTCCCAATTCACTCCAAAAACCTCCAATTCCTCCTCAGAAAGTCCTTCCTCATTATCAGGCAACGTGTCACCTCGTACACCATGTACGAACATGTCAAAGCCAAAGAGATCTACGGGGGAACGGTTTGGTCCATGGCGTATCTGAATGCGATGATGGTTCCAACCCTCAACGAAAAAGGCAAGCTGTTGATTGATGATGGGGAGAAAGAGAAACTGGAGCAACCAGATGTGATGTGGATTGTTGATATTCAGGCCATGGTGAATTTCGAGTTCAGTAAACCGAGAGTGCCAGGTAGCACCCAGCTGAGCAGTGACATCAACCCAAAGACGTTCGATACGAACATTATGAACGCTTCTATATGAACAGTTCAATATCAGTAAATGCAATAAGCCTTTAGACAAACCGTCCCTATATATAGGAGCCACGTCCTGCTCCACGAAACTGCTCCATGAAGGTGGCCACAAAAAGATTCTCAAGGCCATGATCTCCACGCACGCGAGAAGGAACACCATATCTATCTGCGCTTTCCATGAAGAGAGCAAACACCGTCACAGCTTGATTATTGTTATGAGCTCGTAGACCAGTGATAAGACGTGAATATCCATCGATGAAACCATGAATAACAATACCCCATCGAATGAGGCCTAGAAGCTCAGTGAGAAGGAGATATGAAGCGCGGTATGAAACGTACCATGTTGTCCATCGTGGTGCCAAATTGAGTTTGGTCCAGCAACACGATAATGACGCCGACGAATTCGAATGCGATCAAATACACGATGAACAGGATCGATTCGAGCTAAGGAGCAGGAAATTCGAGTGCGAGGTATGTGAATGCCACGAGATCGCAGAAGACCATCTAACATAGATAGGCCTGCACGGGTGAATTGGCTGCGTAGCTCTAGGAGCATGGTATCTAGATCTTCGTTGCTCACATCCGTAAGCGGTCCAGTATAGGAAAGTATGGGAATGGGCTCATCATCGATGTCGGTTTCAACTATAGGATCGTTCGATGCAGGTTGTGTTGTATTATGAGATTGATGAAGTCGATGGACATATTCTGTCAAGGGCTGAGGCTGGGGCTGTTCCGCTGCAATCCCATACTCCAAAAGGGTGTTTCGTACAACATTGCGACTAACGCCTAAAAAACTAGCAATGCCGGCTGTTGAGCGAAGACCATAAGCCCATCGAAGAAAAGTTTCATCGATGTGAACCCGTAGACGGCCTGGCTGGCCAGTATAGATGTATTGAATTACGTCGGGTCGTCCATAATGAGAACGATCCAAAGCTTGATCAAAGGCAACTTCGGTGTCCAAGCGCATTGTGGACAAGCTGAGTCGGAAAATACCGAGCTCTTCTGAGGAGAAGATATGAGCATGCTGTGTCATTCGTCATTTCTTTAAAGTCGATGGTATGTTTATGGACACGCACCTCATCAACCAGCTCTTCGAACTCAACCACATCCTCATTCAACAGGTCAAAAATATTCGAGTCCGCACCTTGCTGGAAGGCTTGACGAAGACATCCTTCCAGCGTGCGATAATGATTGCGAAAAGCATCAAGCAAGCTTGCTCGAGCGTCGTGCGAAAGGTCCATAAGCAAAAAACGATTCAGGGCTGCGGAAATCAATCGTCCTCCCATATGGCCAACTTCTCCAGCATTAGCTGTTCCCTTCTGTATACGTTTGAAGGCTCAATTCAACAGCAGCTGAATCCAATTTTATTCCAGGAATTGTTATTCCCTCATCAGCGTGGACGATTCTGGACTCTGGACAGCATGCCTTGACGGCAAAAACAGTGCTGAACTTTCTGCACGCTACTCTTAATACGGAGACCGTTGCTGTTTCTGTGTCGTCCCATGCACACAGTATTTTTTTGGAATTTCCAGACGTAGAGGTTGGATTCACCCGTATGCCTCCTGATCCAAGCAGCAGTACAAAGGTGGACCCCTTCTTTCGATATTTGGGGTTACTATCTCAACTTCGTGTCGACAATACTACACCATCTCCTTTGATGCTACCTCTTCCCATCACCTCATCGGCCCCCAGCTACCTGAACTTTATTTCGCTTATGCTTGCTCCCTACTCCCTTCCCCCAGAATATCATTTTATCCTGCACTTCAAGATTTGAAACCATACAGTTGCTGGTAGCCTGCTGAACGTGTACCCACCACTATCAAGGATGGGCAGTATCAGTCCTAGCAGTTCTGATAGCCCCATTCGCGGGGTTCTAATAGCCATCGATTTCATCCCTACTCCTCTGGACTTCAAGTGAGTCCCTCCTCTCGCTCATCACTATCAATTATCTCTACATCGTCTTCCGATGCACTTATGGCTTCTTTAATGGATGACAGTAATCCAGTTGAGGCAAACTACCATGAGGGAATTGAGTGCGTATCCTATTTGTTAGCACATTAGAAATTCTAAAAATGACTAGTCAAGGAATGCCTATATCCATGGATACCTCATCATTAGACAATCAAAGTCTCCATGAGCTTCTATCCACCATGTCTACCGACGCATTGCCATCATCCACACTAACCTCATCGCCTGATGCGCCTCCTCCTCCACCACCGATCGGTCTTCCAACGTCTGACCCCAACATGACTGTCACATCTTCATCTTCATCCCCAATTCTCCGTCCACAGACCATTGAAGACTTACTTCAGTGGGCACAGGAACGTGGTTACAGCGGAAAACCGGGATAATTTGACACAGTTTTGTGCTATCGTCAATCAGAAGTGAGACTCACATCGATCCTTTTACAATCTCATTCGTGATTACATGGAGATGGTTGACATTCTGCTTCTTTTTGGTTTTCAAAAACACACAAATGATTTTACGTTCTCGGACTCATCATCGTCTCTCTCCCTAACCCAACTATTCGAAATTCTAGGGCTGAAGGGAGAGAAGAAAAAAACGTTCGAGGTGAAAACGAAAGCAATCTCATGGATGTTGACGCTTCCAGAGCGCCGTTGGATTTCCGCAAATCAGGGTACGTCATCATTCATTCATTATGGACGCTCTGACAATATATTATGGCAGGTGAGGCATATATACGGTATCAAAGACTTTGCACATTTATAACGGGCGACTGGTGTCATCAGGAAATAGCGCCTAGCAGACAATCAGTGGATGAGAGTGAGCGATTGGCGGTGGGAGTACTACAAAAACACATCATAGTTCATAAAGACATTGAAGCTCAGCTAAGTCCATTACAGAATTCGTAGAATGGTTTATAGATTGCTTGTTTCTTAAGTTAGGATGTGCATGTATGAAGCGTATCAGGTTCCATAAAGGCCTCCTTACCCGATTCGGACCTAGAAACACCACACACGCCTGTCGACACGACAGGTCGCGAGGGCATTGGCAGTGCTAGTGAATAGCGCGGGTACGGGTCACCCGGTCCGGGTTATCGTCGGGTACAATAGCGGGTCGGACTCGGGTTGGCGGTCCGTGACCCGGCCCCTACCCATTACCCTTTTGAGGACCCGATTCTCTAGTAGCGTGGTAAGGCAAGGGTAAATATACATATTTTCAAGAATTGTCTGAATTTATTTTACCTCAAACGAGGCCAACGTCGTCCAGAAACAATGTTGCGACCGAATTTCTGTGATCGCCGAGCTGGCCGAACGTCCCGGCACTTGCCGGATAATGATCGATCAGCTCGGATCTGACTGCTTGACCTCTTACCACCAGAGCACGACGTTCGTGTTGTGCTCGTCGGCCCCAAAACTTCTTTTGGGGCTTATTTTTTTTCTTCCTTTCTTTGTATTTGCTTGCCTTCCTAGCGCGGTTTGGCTTTGCGCTGACTGCTGCGCCCTCGGATATGTTCCGGGGTGCATTACGGTGCTCGTCTGCACGACGGCGCCTTCTGGACCGCGTAAGCCCTTAGCACGAGGCTGCCTTACCATTGGACAGCGAGCGCGAGCTCGCAGCGGCCGGCTTTACCCTGATTTGACGTATAGTATACGCTCGCACCTCCGTCAACTATCAGCACGAATTAGGCACTCGTCTTCACGACGGCGCGAGTTTACCAAGGACGCACGGCGCCCACGTCCTCGGCACAAGGTTTCAATAGCGATGCAGAGTCTGGACTGTGTTGCGAGCGCGTCACAGCTCAAACGGTGCGTGTTTATACGCTAATCTATTCGTCCCAACACTAGTTTATTCATTGTATAGGTTTCCCCCGTGCGCACTAGGCCTTAACACCACCTCGTCGTCCATTCGCCACCGTCGCATCTCGTATATCTCCCCTTGCCATAATCCTGTTCGCTCTCTCCCACCAAATGTGTCGTGCACGTTGGCCAGCCCCCGCGCAATTGCTCGGGGGTAGGTGGCGGGCACGAAAAACACTATGAAGAGCCCCATGTCCATATCCAGCCTCTCGGGTACGGGTACACCCGTCACCCTTTCTATACCCGAGGGTAACCCGATGTAAAACCCGTACCCGACATGGCGGGTTCGGGTGCTTCAGAGGGTCGGGTTCGGGTAACGGTCCATCGACCTGAACTAGAGACCTCAACGACTCAAACCCGGGTCAGATCCGTGATCCATCACGCGAGTACCCGTGGCCCAAACTGCCGATCCGCGATCCTTATCTGATCCGACCCGCCACGGATTACGGATCAAGACGAGTCGGATCACCGAGATCGCCGAGCGGGTCGAGTACTCGAGTAAACTCGAGTATTCCACACACCCAAATCTATTCATGCCCGACGAGTATCCCCGGGCAATGGCACGGGGACACTCAGTCGTGCATGATGCAGACTGAGGGTGGTGGAGGTGAGAGTGGGAGTGGTGGTATGGTGGTGGTGGTTGCTACGGCAGTGGTGGTGGTAGTCGTTGCCGTCCAGAGAGTGGTGGTGGTGGCGGCGGCGGCGGTCGTCGTCGTCCAAGTCGAGGTCAACGTCTTTATCGCGACGTGGCCGCATTCTCGCCACATCCTTGCCGCATTCCCCGCATCCTCACCACATTCTCTCCATCCCCGCCATCGCTGCATCGTCGTCGTCATCAGGTCGTCGTGACCGTAGTCCAGAAGTCGTTCTCGTCGCGGAAGTCGTCCCCGTCGCGGAAGTCGTCCCCGTCGCGGAAGTCGTCCCCGTCGCGGAAGTCGTCCTGGTCGCGGAAGTTGCTGCTGCCGTCGCAGAGACAGCAGCAGCAGGCTCAGCACATAGCCAAAGCCTGAATCTCCACCCCAGAGGCCGCCTGACAATCGTCAGAGCGGCAGGGATGACAGTCGTCATGCCCTGGGTGGTGGTGGTGGTGGTGAGCAAAGAGATCGAGTCATCGATCCAACGCTTACGCGTCGCTTCGGATCTCGGTCCGGAACGCCGGATCGCGAGAAATTATCGCGCATGCCTTGTTTGGGGCACGCAAGACCCCGTTTAACTTACTAAAAATTTGTAAATTAACTTTAAATATATACCAACATTTTCACGAGTCAACACGAGTACTCGCGACGAGTACTCGCGCCTCCAGAGGCTGATCCGCGATCCATGTGCGATCCGACCCGCCACGGGTCTACGGATCAAACAGATCGGATCTCCGAGATGCCCGAGCGGATCGAGTATGGGTAAACCCGTGTGATCCGTTGACTCGTTGAGGTCTCTAATTCAAGTGCATTGAAAAATACGCACCTTCAGGATGCCGCCTATCAGCAGATAGCGCGGCGTCGACATCCTGAGTCCTCTACCCCGTCGCGAGGGTCACCAGCAAAGTCGTTGGAGATTTGCGGCCTCGCTGGAGGGCTTACGCGTCCTGCGGGGCCGTTTCCCTTTGCTACAGCAAAGGAGATGCCGGTGTCGCATTGTGAGGCTGTTCTCTCACTGTCGTCATGGTGATGTCATGGTGGTGGTAGTCGTGGTGGTCGTGTGGTGGTCGTCGGTGTCGTGGTGAGGCAAATCAACATACACCTAAACCTCGCCTGCCGTCCATCAGGAACAACCTGCTTTGGATTCGGATTCCGCGGTGTGGGCGTCGTCTCTGGCAAAAAACACGTATGTGTCAGCTATGAAAGACAAAACCGGGATGAGAAACGACTCACGCAACTAAAGAAGTCGTGGTGATGGTGCCGGGTCATCGTCATTGAGGCGCCGCCGTCGTCATTGAGGGGCCGCCATCGTGGCAGAGGCAACAGCATGGTCATTATGCTGCGGCGGTCGTCCTTGTTGCGGCGCGGTGGTTGTCATCATTGCGGCGCGGTGGTTGTCATCATTGCGGCGCGGTGGTTGTCATCATTGCGGCGCGGTGGTCCTAGATTGAAGAAATGTCAGTAGTATTCAAGTACAGTAAGAATACACACCTTGACGACGCCGCCTGTCAGCAGACAATGCGGCGTCGATTTCCAAGTCAATCTCCTGAGGTCTCCATCATCGTCGTCGAAGATTTACAGCCTCGCTAGAGGGCTTACGCGTCCAGCGGGGCCGCCGGGGCTCTTCAAGCCCGCAGATCCACGAAAAAGCCAAAAGAAGTAGATAGATGGAAGTAGAACGACGCCTGGTAGGCCTGCGTCCCAAGGTCGGGTCGTCGGAGACCCGGCGTCGCGAGGTGGTGGTGGTTGGAGGTCAAGATCTGACCATCGATCACCACTCGGATGATCGGGCTGGACGACGGAAGCGACCTCGGGAGAGCTCCAGAGACACAATGAAGGCAGCGTTCGTACTCGGAGGTGTCGGGATGTATTTGTACAGTGTATTCTGACATCTTTTAATTTTACCTATTTTTTTAGCCAGCATGAAACTATCACTCTCACTTATAGTACAATAACCTGCTTTGAACCGTAAGTGTACAGTACTGACAACTGTATTGACACATCAACCTTAATGCAAAGAGATGCATTTACACTACTTGTAATTTCTTTGCTACCTACAAGGTACCTCACACCAGCTGGAGAAGACTACAATAAAAATTATGGATCTGTGCTCGCCTAGTTTGAGCGGTTGCTTGCCTTTGCAGATGATAGAGACATAATGCTACAAGACGTGTGCTACATATGTCCTAATGGTTCAGTTGGTTGAGCACGCGCAAGAGTTCTGGTTACATGACTCGCAGGCTAGTGTTCAATCCTGCCTGATGCTGTTTTGTCAGACGGTCTTAACTGATCATAACCGGTCTTGACTCGGTTACGATCCTAACCGGCTATGACTGCTTGACCGGGCGTAACTTGACCGGTCAGCCTGCTTAACCGGTTACGGTTAACGGTCTGGCAAAATCCTAGATTTGCGTAACCGGTCCGGTCACCGGTTAAGCCAGATTAAGGTCATTTAACCTGACTTAACTGGACTTTCGAACCCTAACTCCTCAGAACGCAAATGCTCTCGCAAAGAGAACACCCAGGTAATGAGCGAATAGAGAGCACCTGAACAAGATGGCAACCAATCCTTAACCAAGCCTATCGAACACTCAACGAGCGAACGTGTTACGGCACACTCGGAGAGTGAACTCATCTCACAATCAGCGCTCTGATTTACACTCCTTGTAAGGGAGTCAGGCACACGCTGTACGACCAGGTATTGAACTCGGTCGCAAGCACAAGTTGAGCTGTTCCAGTCCTCCTACTCAGGACTGATGCCATACCCCTCTAGAGCACTGTCTGAAGCCGCCTAGCTAGCCCCAAAACCAGTCCAGACAGGCCCAAAGTGTCCAATTTGTGGGAAATTCACACTTTTGCTCTCCCAGGCAAGCAGCACTTGCTCTACCCAGTCCTCTTGCTCAGGACTGATGCATTGGCACCCTAGAAGTCTATTGGAACCATTTGCCACAGCCCCAGAGCCCTACAGCTCTTCCTGCTCCCTCTGCTTCCAGTATGTGCCAATATCTCATATCCAGCTCTTCAGAGCTGATGCCTTTTGTGCCCAGATACCCATTCCTTTTGAAGGACTCCTTATCAAGGACACTTCTGTGGGCTATCTGGTCACAGGTGCGCTCTCTGCACTGTCTCACTCCCCTCCAGCTAATCTGTGTTATCTGGTCACAGTTAGCTCCGCTTTTTTGCGTCGTTTCTTTGCGGTTTCACCCCACATCCCTCTCCCAAGCGGCTCACCACCGCTTCTTCGAGCTCAACACTCCGTTCAGCGTGCTATACCTCCCTGGGCTCGGTGTCCTCCTTGTACTTCCTTGTCATCGTCAATCAGTGGTACAGCTCAACCTGTGCTTGCGACCGAGTTCAACACCTGGTCGTACAGCGTGTGCCTGACTCCCTCACAAGGAGTGTAAATCAGGGCACTGATTGTGAGACGAGTTTGCTCTCCGAGTGCGCCGTAACATGTTCACTCGTTGAGTGTTCGATAGGCTTGGTTAAGGATCGGTTGGCATCTTGTTCAGGCGCTCTCTATTCGCTCATTACCTGGGTGTTCTCTCTGCGAGAGCATTTGCGTTCTGAGGAGTAGACTAGCCAAAAGGCAGCAAGAGGGCGAGAAGCCTGCGCAGACAGCCTTAGGTTGCACATTCTGCTGAGAACGTTCCTGAATCAGGAAGCGGACTATGTCCTCGGACGATGATCTCAATGTTATCGATGAAACCCTTCTCCTCTCACTCCCGCTCTGCGATGCGCTCCTACGTCGCTCCCTCTCCCTCTCCACAGCGTACCGCTATGCACTCTGTTGCAGACGAATCTGATGCGGATCACCGCGAAGAGGTTCGTCAACGTGCAGAGCAGCTGAAGCAGCTCCTCACAGACTTTGCTGATGGTACCATACCGTCCTACAATGAGTTCTTGCGACTCGCTCGGGAGACCGGAGAACTGGACGACTATGTCGAATAAGTCGTTCAGATCATTGCCGCTCGAGAGGAGCACCACGACGGATCGGCTTCTTCCGATCCAGACCTCGCAGCACAGCAAGCTGAGCAACAAGCTGCGCTTAAGCGCGTTGTTTGAGAAGGCTGCATGGGCCGCGCTTGGTGCGCGTCTCGATGCAGCTGCTGGAAAGCGTGCGCCCGAGCCTGGTCCCGTCGCTGGACCGACCTCGGCTGCGCTGCTCTCCAAATTACTTGGAGCGGAGCCTACTCCGTCAGGCATCTCTGCCTCAGTCCTCTCCTCCGCTCCGCATCTCGCGCAGTTGGCCTCACCAACCAACCTCTCTCCACACCTCCAAGAGACTCAGCGTCTCCGTCGGCTCTTTACCAATGATAAGGATGTCGACGCTATCATCAATGTGTGTCAGACGCAGTCACTCCACGACCCGTTTGCACGCTCTCTCTGGCGCTCAATCGTGCTGGACCAGTACGTGGATTTTGAGAAACTCTATGCCTCGATCCACTCTGGCACGAATCAGCAAGAGGACACGAAGGACTTTGCTGGGGGCTTTGTGCTCATCCGCAAGGACCACGTCTCTGCGCGCCGAGCTCTCACTCAAGAGTCCGAGTGGACACGCGTCTTTGATGCGTATGCCACCGGTGTTGGGCTTATCTACCCTCACCGCAAGGACGAACTCCAGGGCTATCGCGTACTCATTGTGGAACTATTCCGCGCCACGCCCTCGAATCCAGCGTTCCCTATTCGCTGTGATAAGGAGACTCGCACTCGCTATGCTAACTCTCCTTTCAATCTCAATGACCGCAATGCGCTCCAGTTACCGCTTCTTACAGAGATGTTACGCACCTCTGAGGCGGCTAATCCACGCAAGCGGTCTTCTGATTCTAGCAGCTCGCAGCCTGCGACACGTCGTCGCGTCATCTGCCAGAATTGGAATCTGGGCAAATGCCCATCTCCGTGCCCGGGTAGCCGTGTACACGGTACTTGCAGTGAGTGCGGAGGAAAGCACACCGCCAAAAGCCACCCAGCCTGCCTCGTCCTCCTCGAAGCCAAGCGAGCTGTCAGTCGTGCAGGACCGAGTTCAGGCGGCAATGTCGAAGCCTAAATCGTTGAAGCGTAAATCCGATGCTGTACCACCACCTCCACGCTTTAAGCGTGGCTATGTATTTACTACGAATGTACCATCACAATCAAAAGCTCCTCCGAGCATTTCTTCCACTTATACTGCTCCTCCACTTCCTTTACCTCCTGAAC
>JADNRX010000714.1:0-25860 GCA_015501595.1 Hymenopellis radicata
ACATCGAGTTTAGTACATTGTACGGTAAGTCGTCAACAAAGAATTTCTGTCAGATGTTTAGTAAAGATGGTTGGCCGTATTATCTAGCATTTTTAGGCTACTACGTGCTCTCGTTCAACGTCTACAACACGTTGAATGATGTTCGGATACCAGGCCCGTTACTCCGAACAGTGATCAAGCACTGTTCGGAGCCGTTGCTCCTTCCTTCCTACCACCATCAGCATCCACTTTCGTCGACCACTCGCGCCTGCTTCCTTCTCCATCGCCATTCCCGGTGTCTCTACCGTTCAGCTGGCTAGCTTTTCCCCGCGTAAGCCCTGTCAAAACAGGCAGCATTTCGCATCAACGGCGTACTGTCAATGAGGCAACGCAACGCGCGCCCTGTAACTCCGAATGGGCTCTGCCCGGCTCTTGAGGAACAATGGTTGCTGTCCCGTCTGCAGACGAGCAGCATTACGCGGTGCGTTCTCATTTTCACATCCTTTTTGCCTGTGCTAAGCAACAACGATAGTTCTATCATATCCGCCGCCACCGCACCGCGACACCATACCCAACCGTGGGCCTACTCAGAGCCAGGCCGACCTTGAGCAGGGCTTTGTGGGCCCATGGTTGGGAGATGGTGTCGACGCGCAGTCTTTCCCGCTAAATTCTCTCGACCGTTTCCCGTCGCGGCAAGTCTGACTATCCTCACATGGAACATCAATTTTCCTCAGATTTTCATTTAGTATTACTGCTTCATTCCCTTCTCCAGCCCTTCTCCCTCTGGCCAGGAAATGTGTTCCAAGTCCACCGAGCACACAACTGATGCCACGTAGGCATCACGTGTTGGTTGGGTTTTGCTCGAATGAGGGTGCGTGCTCGATCTTATCCTTCTACCACCATCTCGTCTCATTCTTCCCACTGACTTACTGCAACATATGCGAGCAACGGCCAGATACACTGACAGCAAATACCTCCTCGACGATGACTTGAGCCTTGACGACGACCACCTCGATGACGACGACTGCCTCGATACGATGACGACGACCCCCTCCTCAACGACGACTCCGACGCCCACAATGACCTCTGCGCGCCTCAATGCTGAGCCCGATGCCGACAACGATAGATCCCCACGCCGACAATGATAGCTCTTCACGACGACGACTCTATCTCACTACACCTCATGGTCACGACGGCTCCCTGCTATATGGCTCTGGTCCCTCGCCATGTCGACGACCCAACATCAACATGTCATGCTCGGTAACGAAGACGATGGGCCATAGTGAGACCTGTGGAATCTTGCTGAGG
Source organism: Hymenopellis radicata (assembly GCA_015501595.1). Lineage (NCBI taxonomy): Eukaryota > Fungi > Basidiomycota > Agaricomycetes > Agaricales > Physalacriaceae > Hymenopellis > Hymenopellis radicata. The sequence goes on from JADNRX010000714.1 coordinate 1,288, forward strand.
TCAGCTCTCTTCTTCGCCGTCACGGCTGACTATGATCTTAAACAGACATTGCCCTTACCTCACCATCCATATATCGTAAGTCTTGGTTACCTTTCTATCCATCAACGTCGACTAACCCTTCATCAGCCTCAACTTTGATGATGACTACGGCCCGCGTTGGTGAAGGTATTCATACGATGCCTTTGCTTTGTTTATGTACTCTTCATGAACAGGTAAGTTCACAGAGTCCTTTGCTCATTGTGTTTCCTCATCACAACTGACCTTGCTAGCTCTCTATGCCCATTGCTGAGTTCTGTGGTATGTTCATTGCTCGCTTTCTTCGAATCCGTGACTGACTTGTTGTTCAGTTGCACATGCCTGTGTTGCTCTTGTTCGTTGAGCATGCTCGAGTTGGGTTGTTGCATCACTGTTTCGGTTTTGGCATTGTTGCTTCTGTGTAGTTTTAGGTCTATATGATTGTCTGTATTCCTCAATATGCTGAATTCTACTTATGTGTTTGTGGAATTTCTTGCATTCGTTATAGTCGTATTTGTGGGGATTGTATACAATAGGTTCTCAGTTTTTTAAGTTCTAAGGACAGCTTGACTGATTTGATACTGCTTCGACCTACTTAGAGATGCTTCATCTTCTAACTAGGTTATGTCTAGCTTATTCCAAAGTGGATTGAGTTATTCTAAGTATGACTTGAGTTAGCTTGAGCATGACTTGAGGTGCCTCAAGTTAGACTCAAGGCATCCTTAAGGAAGGTTTGGACCTGAACCTTTGCCAAAGTTAACTGGGCAGAGTTTACACCCTGATGTCCTCTAGGCAACCATGTTCACCGTGGTTGACTCAGCACTCCTCTAGGCTGGTGACCCGTTTCCTGATGAAAAAGTCTAGTGAATTTATGATCGAGAATGGACTTACCTTACTGCATTATGCGATCGACACGGTTGCTTCTTGACATCGACCTACCTTGACACATCGGACCGGCAATCATCCTGGCTCACGGTCACATCCGCTCACGAGTTGGCTATGGGTCGAAAGGCCGTTTATCTAAGTGCCGAGGACCGTGAATATGCGCGCAGAGAGACGAAAGCTCAATATTGGCAACGGTATGTACAGGTGAACAGTTCGCGTTTTCAGATGTTCTAACGTGTATTTCTAAGTAATCGTAAAACATTGAATGCAAGGGCGCGTCAGCGTTATCAGGCGAGGAAGGAGAGCCGTACAGTAGACGGGCGAACGAAGGCTGGAAAGGCAGGGCAGTACGAGTCAGTCGACGAATATGAGGCGTCGTGAGTCCTTGACATGCTAACCTTGGATGTTAACTCTGAGCTCGTGAAACTCTAGTCTTGATGAATCTAACCTAACCCGCAACCTTCGCCGCAAGTATCTACGACTTGAAGCCGGACTAATGGCGCATACAAACAACTCCCTCTATGATTGGGCGCACGAGCTCTGTCGAATCGCCATGCAGCATCTGGACGACCACGACGCCGGTTCCAAGGCCCTCATAGAAGCCAGTGAAAGTCCGCGGAAGTGGTGGGATAAGGCGAAGTCTATCGAGGGGCAGGTTGAGGAGCAGGTTGGGGAAGGAACTTTGCTTGACTATATCCGCCGACGTAATGGACGGTTCGAATATGCCGTTGAGTCTGTTGTAAACATTAACTTCCATCTGTCCTTTAATACCTTAGAGGAGGAGAGAGCTTATGGCCGGTTGTACTACTCCTCACATCATGCAGACATCCTGTAGGCGTAATCACAAATATACGAGCTGAAAGTGGGCATAGATTGTGTGAAGTGGTTACTCTAGTATACATATAAGATCTGCGACTACTTAGAGGGGGTTAACAGCATAATACGACGGTCAGCACACGCAGCGACGTATTCCTTCAGAGCCTCCTCGTAGCTAGTATAACTGCGATGCGTGCTGCCAGGAATACCGACATGGTGGAAGGCAGCTTCGATGCTGATAAAAGCAACTATAATTATCGAAATGAGCGAACGAAGAGCCGAAGACTTACTAATTGTTGTAGAGTCCTGGTCGAGTCCCGGCGAAGATGGCATACCAGGCATTACGGCGCACGCCGGCGCTAAGCGGTGTCTGGCAGACCAGACATCAGGAACTGGGGCCTGCACGCGTCGGGAGCTGTAGATGGTTCGGGGCCCTGATGTTGGGTGAACTAATCCATGCTTCGACGCGTAGTCATACGCCGCATCTGCCATGGTTCGGGTGCGATAGCCTTGATAGATAGAGCCAGTTTGGTGCAAGATCTGTGCCTCACAGGCATCCCTGAAATCTGATTAGACTTGTCCACGAGTAGGAGGAAGAGGGAAACTACCAAGTGGCGTACACGCCAGGGATCGTACCCACAAAAACGACATATGCTCCTGCACGCTTTTTGGTGGGACGTTTCTTGGGGGAGACACGGCTGACATGGGCGTTCGATTGTTGCTGCGAGTATCCAGCATCCGACCTAGCGCATGTTCAACGCAAAATCAAATAAGATCAGACACTGGTAACTAACCAATGAGAGGTAATCCGCGTGGTACCACCTTGATTCACCGCATACAGCCTGGAAGGGGAAGACACAGCTAGTCCCGCGAATGCGGCTGCAAGGGTATCTTCTGCAAGGTCGTCTTTCGCAGCGTCCTGTTTGGTGGTGATAGCAGGAGGCAGGCTAGGTTGATGGGGCTTGTTGGAGGTGCGGAGGGAAGACGGGCGTTCATCTTCAGAGTCGGTCAACAGCCAGATCACATCATCCTCACTATGAGGCGGGGGATCGGATGTCCGCATCGACATGGTAGCTACAGTGGGAGTGCGTACGATAAGAACTTGGCATTTATGGGACTACACGTGGGACATGTGATACGAAAGACCAATCGGGGATAGTCAACACCGGCTCAGATATTTCCCTAGACTATAACGCAGGTTCTACAGACAAGGCTAGGGAAGGCATGAGTATTGGAAAAAGACGTCTGATGGAGAAATGGGGTCATACCGGTCGCGGCGAGACTTCCGCCACTTGCCGATATTGACTTTGCCGGCAGCAAGGTCCTCGTTGAAATATTGGAGGGCGGCAGAATGACTGTGTCGCTTCTTCTTGAAGCCTCCCGAAACGCCGTTCGTGAACTCAGCGGCTAGAGATCTAAAAGAAATAAGGTAGAATTAGCAGAGACGAGTAAGAGAGAAACTGGAGGACTGACGCATCAGTGACGATGCCAACTTTGACGCCGACAGTAATACAGTAGAAGAACGTCTTGCTACCATCAGGCGCAGCGGGTAGGTAGGCAGGCTTGAGGGGGCCACGCGGCACGGAGGAGAACAGCACGCCTGACCGGAGAGGATACTGGTCATCAACATAATCATGCGCGGGAATGAGTGGGTCGTAGACGCATTGCGGAGGGAACCACGATGGAGGCGTTGAGACGACGGGATACGGAGGCGGAGACGACATGCCGTCTAAGAGGTGGGCAATTAGAAGCGATGCTGGGATGGACGAGTGTACGCACGACTGTCAGGGAGGTGACCTCGGCTGGGGATGCTTTGGCATCGCCAGCAGGGGACGTGTCTTGGACTGAGACGGACATGAGCGCTGATGAGAGAGAAAGAGATGGGGAATCCGGGTAACGAGTCTGCTGAGTTAGATAAGGTGAGGGAGGAAATTGAAATGGAGTGCATGGCAGATGGCACGTTGCTCTTTCTAGAATAATTCGCCCGTGTCCTGCCAAGTTCCTCTCGCCACTTAGTCTGGGAACCAATCCGACACGATGGCGCGCACGACAGCGCCGCACATTGGCGGAAGAAAAAGTATGTGAAGAAGGCCAAGAGCGAGCGAGGGAATCGTAAAGGCTGGATGGAAGGCATGAGGGCTAAGTTATTTGTGCCCTTGGTCCCACGCTTCGCAGACACCGTCGACACTGGTTGGCAGGCGGCGGACGAGTACATGAAGGTCCTCCAAAATCTGTATCACTTCCACTTTCCCTACCCCATGAAGGATAGCGAGGAGCCGGCCGAACTGAAGGAATACGATCCCCTCAAAGTCGTACCTGACGACGACTCGGGATTGACAGACGATGAGCTGAGGATGAAACGCGCGCATATTACCAGGATTAACACCGTGTGTATATCACTGATACTTATGAATATGGACTGAATGCGACGTGCTCCCGACAGGTGTTGCGGCGATGGCTTGTTTATCACGCGAGGAGATTCCGCAAGCGCTTCAGAAAGCTCACGCGTCGCGACGCCACAGACACCTACGAAATTTTGATGGCACGGTTGTCAGGCGTGACGAAGCCGCCGAAGCAGGCTCATGCCTCGCATATCTTTCGGCGGGAGACGGAAGAGCAAATCAAAAAGGCCATCGCAGAGAAATGGGAGAAGGTCACAGTCAAGAAGAGCAAGCTCCCGGACGTGGCGTTCAGAAACAAGGTTACGGACGCAATGTTGAAGGCGCTCCCGAAGGAGGAGCAGAAGAGATACGAGACCATCGCGAAGGCGGAGGGGGACCGGAAGAAGGAGGAATATCAAGCGCTGTTAACAGCGCCGCCCTCGCGAGCACCAGAGGATCGCGCAGCGTACGTATTATTGATTTCATGGTGGAGGAAAATACACTAACGAATTTTGTAGCGCGGTGGGCAATTTGGAGAATTTTATTGGTGACATCAATCGAGGGTGCGAGGAGAGGACATTCATGCGCCTGTTCACGCTGGCGGGAGGACCAACGAACGAGTCAAACGGCGAGATTAGCACTAAGAGGTAGGTTCACATGTAACGGCGGATATCCCGATACTAATGCCTGATTAGTTACAGCACGAGCAAGAATATCGCGCCCGTACCGTTGTCGTTTCAAGAATGGCTGGGCCCCACAGAGCTGGCAAAACTGCTTGGTTTGTGGTCCAAGTACCTCGCGACTTGTTACACCCCGGAGGACCGCCAAAGCGTCATTATACCAGACGCTGCTCGCGGGCCCCTTGTCGCTACCCAACCTATAAATGGACAAACCGTGGTTGAAGGAGCGTCGGGTGCAGCGCTACAACCTATAAATGGACAAACCGTGGTTGAAGGAGCGTCGGGTGCAGCGCTACAGGTTGCCGTGTGGGATGCCGGCCCGGAGTTCAATGTGGACGCGAGCACGCTGATGCGATGGGCGGCGAAGAGGTGACGTCGGTGGGCGGGAAGATCGTGACAAAGGTGGTGCTAGCAAAGCTTTTGAGCTTGGAGGATTCCGACAGCGATTCATCGGAAAGCGACTCGGGCGATGAGTCCGAGTCAGATGCATCGGACGGGGAGTTGTACATCCCGCAGGATAACGACGTAATCGACAACGGGAAGAAGAAAAAAAGAAAGCGAGCAGCGTCGGTAACGGAGGGCACGGGCGCAGGCTGGATGTATTACGATGAGAATGGAATTAGGCTGAGCGAGGAGGAGATTGAAAGGAATGAAGCCGTCGTGCATCAGCAGTTGAGGAAGGCGGGGTTCGAGATGCTGTACGAGACGGGGATGATGAATGAGAACACCGGTGAGGAGGACTTCGTGGCAGCGGCGAGAAAAGCCATTGCCGATGGCCGTCTACAAGATCCTGCATTGGCGCCATCAAAGACGCGCGCTAAAAGGCCAAGGGTGGCTAAAGCGAAGGAGAGCGGGGAAGGGGAAGGTAGCGCGCGAAGACGCAAGAAAGCGGGTCGGAATGCCAATGGGGTCGCTACCGAGAGTACGACAGGAGCGACATCGACGGCTACCAAGGACACACCGCCCGCCACGCTACCACCAGTGAAAGCAACAATTATTGCACCAATCGTGGCGCCGATCGTTGAGAGTTCGGAAGAGGATGATAAGCGCGTATGTTCAGAACTGTTGAAAGATGCCCCGAGTTGGCTGGAGGAGGCGGTGGACGAGTTTATGGGTGCAGAGGGCGGAGATGCTCTTTTGTCGCTGATGCGGCTGTTGTTGGAAATCGAACGTCAGCATGGGTGGATTAGCGTGGACGAGGGTAAGAAATTCAACTTGCCTGGAGCTCGCATGCGTCCGCATTTGCTGACGTCCTGGATCTCCAACGGATGCACGCGCCAGAGAAAGAGAATTGTGGTTGATGAGAAGACTGGGCCGGCTTTCGTGGCAGCCTGGAAGCCTTGGTGGTCATATTTGCAAGAGTCGTGGCGGGTACGTGGGGAGGATGGAGAATGGAAACGAGACGCGTATGGAGACGAGTGGAAAAAGATGGGTGTTCCGGGTCAGAATGGCATGTTGAGCGTGGTTGCAGTTCTGTCGTAGTGGAAGTCGTTTATCGAGAGTCAAGGGAGTGTCCTGGGTGCAGAGGCCGTTGGAGAAAAGGAGTGGGTGGGCGCAAGGAACGACGTTGAGTGGGTGCTAAAGGGCCTACTCAGTCATGTGGGAAAAAAGAAGCTGTAAGTGATGGACGTACGTATTTTAGAATGCCGTCGAAGGTTCGCCGTACGTAGAAGTCGTGAGGGGGAGGTGTTTGTTTAGCGAGTTTGAATCCATCGTGGCGATCGGGTGTGGCGCGTATTGTGGTCTGAATGACGGTGAATGAATGGCACAGCCACGGATGCTGAATCTGTTGAAGTGCGCATTCACATGCTAATGTCACGGTCAGGGGTCAATCCAAATGTGGTTCCTATGAGATTTTAGTGCAGGTCAGGTGCAGGTTAATGGGATGGTAGGGTAGAATATGGCGTGTAAACCGAAAGCAAGATTAATTGCGGAAGCCATACAACGGCGCATCGGTACGCGCAAGGACGGGAGGGTGACCCGGAATGTGCCGTGCCGAATATGCTGCCGAGCGTCCCAATGAGAGAGGTGCCGAGAGGATGCCGGATAATGATGGGTGAGATATGCCGTTAGATGCCGATGTCCCATTGTGGATACGATGCCGCACTGGTGCCGTGATGGGGGCGCACCCTGCGGGCGGGAGGAATGACAATTAATATCCCCAGATGGGACTATGCGGGATGGAGGCTATAGTGCCTGAGGAGAGGCGGCGGGCTGCGCTGACTCATCCACCCGCGTGGCTGTGTTATTCTAGCAAGTGCAAGGGAATTGTATTATGGTTAGCCTAGCAAGTGCAAGGGTTTTTAGGCTTTTCTCTACAGCTATGGCTCTGTCTGCAATCATCTTCGCGCACGCTATGACCATTTCTTGGAGGACGACGTCGGTCGGCCTCGCCAGGACCGTGACGGCGTCAGTGCCTTCCTCGTCAGGTTCATCGCGATGAGCGATTGGGCTGACGCGGACGCCGGCATGCTGATATCTCGTCTATGTCTTCGTCCCTGCTTCCGAACAGGTTCTGACCGCTGGGAGGGGCCGTGCCGTGGAGGGGGGACTGTGGGTGTGGCAGCGGGCGGCGGAGCAGCGGATTGAACACAGACTTGCATCATTCCATGTCTGCAGGTGCCAGCACACCATTGGTTGTTTTTTGATTGGGGTATGGTCAGTGCACTATTGTGTGCTGCACCGCCTCATGAAAATACTGCAACTTTGTCGAGTCTTTCATAATACAATGTCTCTGCATCGTATTTGCCATCTTGTTGCTCACCGTTCTCTTGCTCCTGCAGGCTCTGAGTGATCACACCTTCTCAAGTCAGGCCAAACCATCTTAAGTGGTTGGCACTTGACATGTATAGTCTCGAGTCAGCGTGAGATGTTGATAAGTCAACCTAGGTTACTACTAGTACTTCTGTAGATCTCAACTCACCCTGAGCTAACTTGAACCTTCCTGAGGGTAGGAACCGTGATACAGCACACTTAAGATGACTGGAAACGCCTTTGGTTGACCTAGACACCTTAAGCTTGCTGCATGTAGAACATCTGACTCGAGTTAGCTTAAGGCCAGAGGCTAGACCTGGGCAAGAGTGTCTGGTGTTTAAGTGTGCACCCGGGTGCACTCGGCACTCACACCCGGGTGTCGAGTGTTTGGCAGTGTCGGGTAGTGTGTTTGGACGGGTGGGTACCCGAGTGCGGGTGTCCGGCTTTGGGCCGCGAGTACCCGTGCCCAAACACCCGTGTAAACACCCGGGTATTTACATATATATTTATAGTGAATTTAGAAAAATTTCTGAAGTTAAACGGGGCCTTACGGCCCAGAAACGAGGTATGTGCATCAAATCCGGCGACTCGGGCCGAGATCCGAGAAAGGACGCGTAAGCGCGTGATCGGGTCTCTCTCCTCACCACCACCACCACCAGCCATCCGTCGCTCGACTCTATGTCGGCGACCCACTTCCGATGGCCCGTCGCTCGACTTTGAGTCGGCGATGAAGACACCGGCGCTCGACTCTGAGTCGGCGCCGTATAAATGGAGAACGACTTTACGTCGTCTCCACGGAAACACCACCTGCTATTGGCGCTCGACTTAGAGTCGGCGTCCACATACCACAAGGAGGAGACGCCGCCCGCCATGCTGAACAGCGTGCTTGAAGAGCGGGGGCGGCGGATATGGGGCGCCACGTCGTCTGCTGGCGACGTGGTGGATTGGTGCGGGTTTTCTTGCTTTCTTTTTGATGTCGACGGCGTCTGCAGACGCCGCCGACTCTTGTGTTACACTGAACAATGTTTCATAGGTGTCTCCTTCACGGGTAAGCCCTCGAGCGAGGCACCATACACCATATCCCTCACCATTCTTCACCTCAAATCTTCCTTCTTCTCACACTCCTCGCGTCATTGGCATCATGCACCGCCGATGCTCCTCCCGCAATTGCTGGAGGATGCCGACGTCGCATGAGTTGACTGCGAGTGAGCTGCAGGATGCGGGTGTACACGAGTACACCCGCCACCCTACACGAGTGGCAGCACACCCGGGTGTGCGAAACACCCGCGAATGGGTGCCACATTCGAGTGCCACACTCGGGTGTCACTCGAGTGCGGGTGTCCGGCTTAGAGCCGCGAGTGACCCGCCCCGCGAGTGCGAGTGCACCCGGGTGGGCACTCGTGCCCAGGTCTACCAGAGGCCGTTTCCTGATGCCGTTATCATGAGCGAATAACTGTTAGGTCACTGCTCCACCAGCTAACAACCTTGCAGTCGTGTCGAGATGGGAGGACAGTTAGTAGGGCATTTTAACAGTTCATGATTCGCAGTCGAGCTTTCCATTCATATTTCGTCGTTCTAGAATCTAAGCCAGCCGGGTGTCCTTCAAGAAGCTATCGTCAATCCACAGCGTGGTGCCGGAAAGAAGAAAAAACTAGATTCGAGTGCTCCGGAATTCCGCCCTCCAAACACTTCTTGGACGGCACTCCCACCAGCACTCGTGCCCTAGCGGTTCATGCCTCAGAGCGCAGTGCCTTTAGTTTCGGGTCGGTTGAAGAATTTTTTTTGATACATAGATTGTAAATGGGAAAGCAAGAAGATGAACAGGCAAAAATGCGCGCGACGAGAACATAAGTAGTAACAAAAAACTACTTTTCAACTCCCTAGAAATATGCCACAGCTTAACCATTAGGTTACACTAACTGCAGGTACCTAGTACGCCTGAGAGTCAGAATAGTAGCATCCCAAATAAAAGGACTGACTTGGCGAGGTGACATTGTCGGCCCGCCTACTAGGCATCAAACCGCCGAGTAAGGAATAGCCGGTACAGTGACGTGAGGTGTACATACCACTGTCGCATCTCCTCTGCACCCCTGCCCCATCAGGAAACGGGTCACCAGCCTAGAGGACTGCTGAGTCAACCACGGTGAACATAGTTGCCTAGAGGATATCAGGGTATGAACTCTGTCCAGTTAACTTTGGCAAAGGTTCAGGTCCAAACCTTCCTTGAGGATGCCTTGAGTCTAACTCAAAGTAGCTCAAGTTATACCAAAGATATAGTCAAGGCAGCTAGCTTAAGCTGCTCTCAAATGAGACATATGTATCTCAAGTCGGATACTAAGTAACTTAGTTCAACTCAATGACACATAATTCAATGAAAATCTGCACAAGACTTGCAGAAAATGCTCCGTAGCTTCTCAAATTCAAGCAGCACGTAGGACAGAGAATTGTTTAGATTGAATATATAGCAAACAGGAGCACAGAAAACTAATTAAGGCTATAACGACAGTGACTTCTTAGTCATAGGGTCATCGGCGTCGTTGTAGTCGTGGGTCGGTTGTCGTTGTGGATTGGTTGTTGATGCTGTAGGGGGGCATTTATTGTCGTTGCAGCGGTCGTAGCGGATGATGTCGACAGCACCATCGTCGTCGTCGTTTGGGGGCATTCTTCATCGTGGCCGAGCGGCGCAGCCATGGTCATCGTCACTCTTATGGCAGTCATTGTCGTGGTCGAGAGTTGCTGAGTAGCTGTCGTCATAAGTAAATGAGGTAGTGATGATGGTAGAGGTCAAGGCAAAATGATCGAAAGGAGCGAGACCAAACCCAACAGACACGTGATGCCTACGTGGCACTGGACTTCCGACTGAAAGGATTTCCGACAAGGGAAGAAAGCTGTAACAACAAAGATTTAAGTCACATACGTGGCGAGGATAGTACATGACAGACTTGCAGTGTCTGAGACGGCCTGGCTCTGAGTGGGCCCATGCTTGGGTGAACCCGTCGTGCGTCAGCGAGAATGGCGCCTTAAACGGGAGCGCGCATAGATGGTGTGTTGACATGCCGGATACAACCCGCCTCGGAATCTTGGGGTCTGTTGTGGCTGCAAGTAAATCAGCAGCAAAGGCATGAGAGTAAAAAGGACGCACGATGCGATGCTGCCCGCCTGCAGACGGGACAGCATTCATTCCTTCAGCGTCCGCTCTTGCAAAGCCCGTCCTTGCAGCGGAGAACAGCGTCGCGCGACGCTGACTATGTAAGTCGGCAGGTGTCCTCGTGCAAGTAGTCGTCATCGCCACGCAGGTAGTCGCAGAGGCAGACGACGCCACAAGCAGTCGGGCAGCCATATACCTCCATTGGGCATCGTCTATGGAAAGAGTGGGAGATGGTGGTAAGAGGATAAATCAGACACTTACCACGATCGGAACAAAAAGCAACAGACACGTGATGCCTACGTGGCACCATTGGCTGGCAGCGTGCGGGACTTGAGAGAATCTGGGAAGGACGCTAGGATATAGAATGAGCATTGTTATACCTGGTGAGGAGGGTGGCGGGCTTGCGGCACTTAAGAATGGTGATGTGTCCGGAGGGTTCGAGTCAAGCTGGGAAGACCTTGCGACGCCGGCACCACCTCCCAACCATTGGCCCACAATAGACCTGGGCACGAGTGTCAGGTGTTTAAGTGTGCACCCGGGTGCACTCGGCACTCACACCCGGGTGTCGAGTGTATGCCGGTGCCGGGTAGGGTGTGTGCACGGGTGGGTACCCGAGTGCGGGTGTCCGGCTTTGGGCCGCGAGTACCCGTGCTCAGACACCCGCCTAACACCCGCCTAACACCCGCATTTTTTCTGCATTTTTCCAGTATTTTTCTGTATTTTTTTGGGCTTAAAAACATATATTTGATGTTATTCGGCGTACCGGGCCACCATCCAAACGTACGTGTAAGCGTGTGATCGGGCGTCTCTCTCATTCTCACTACTACCACCATCACTGCATCGCTCGACTTTAAGTCGGCGACGACAGCAGCATCGCTCGACTGCATGTCGGCGACTACGGTACTAATGCTCGACTTTGAGTCGGCATTCATGGACCAGGAGACGACGCAAAGTCATCTCCACGGAAACACTGCGACAACTGGGACGACTTGATGGCGACAAGGATGCGACGGCGACAAGGATGGGATAACGAGGAGGATGAGAGGATGAGTTGGAGCAGGTGATGGAGGAGGAGCGGCACGCGTTGAGGACAACGCGACAAGGACAATCCGGACGACAACGACATGTCCAAGGAACACGGACGACACCGGAGACGCAGCCGGACGACCATTACCTCCACCACCATCACCCTCTCCTCTCTCCTCTACCACCGTCCTCCTCTCACCATCCCCACCCGCAGTCTCATGCTCAGCCAAGCGTCCCCGTGCCATTGCCCGGGGATGCTTGCTGGGCATGAATATGGACGGGTGTACCCGTGTACACCCGTCACCATACACGGGTGGTGGACACTCGCGGGTGGCAAGACACCCGCGAGTTGGTGTCGCACTCGAGTGCCGCACTCGGGTGCCACTCGAGTGCGGGTATCCGGCTCAGAGCCGCGAATGTCCCACCCGACGAGTGCGAGTGCACCCGTGTGCACACTCTTGCCCAGGTCTAATCTCGAGTCCGGGTGCGTACGCTGAAAATACCGTACCCCAAGATGCTAATCGGTGGTTGGAATTTTCGTAGGTCATCGCCCATTGTAACGCTAAATGATCTGTAACGAGCAGAACTTTTGTGCCCTCCAGATAAGGTTGGAATTTGATTAACCCTTCCTTCACTGCTAATGCTTCTCTCTCTGTAGCAGAATAACGAGACTCTGCCCCCCTGAACCGTCGAGAGTAGTATGTGATGACGCGTTCGACCCATACTTCAGTCGAGTCCAGTGTTTCTCCTCAAGATTGCTCATAATTTGTATCATCCTGTTTCGACTTCAACGTTGTGAATAGCCTAGGTACTTCCTCCTTCGCATCCCATGCGGCCTGTAACTTCTCATACGCCTTTATATTTCTCAGCTCTTCAACTCAAATCCGTTGAACTTGCTGCAAGGCGCATCCAAGAGTGTAGTCTGAGGCGTCGGTATACAACTAATAAGGGCGGTTCTCATTGTGGTGAGCCAGAACCGGAGCCGACACGAGGGCCTCTTTTACCGAGTTAAAGGTGTCCTCTTCTTCAGCTCCCCATGTCCAAGCATGTCCCTTTTTTAGTAATTCGAACAATGGGGTGCAACGATCCGCGAAGTATGGTATGAAAGCCGTGAAGTAAACTGCCATGCCGATGAAGATCTGTAAATCCGAGACTCGAGTAGGTCGGGCTATCTCCATGATGGCTTCCACTTTTTGCTTATGCGTCGCCAGGCCTAACCTGGTCACTTTGTGCCCAAGTAATTGGATGCTGTCGTAGAACAAATGGCATTTGCTTGGTGATAGTGTGACTTCGGCTGTTCGAATTGCAGAAAGTACCTAATCCAGATGAACGACGTGTTCTTCGTACGACTTGGAGTACACCACTATGTCGTCAATATATACGAGACAGAAACTCCAGAGGAAAGGCGAAAGAATCCCTTGCATAAGACATTGGAAAATGGGTGGCCCATTATGCAGGCCGAACGGCATACGCTTGAATTGAAATAAGCCACGATGCATCCGAAGGCTGTCTTTGGTATATCTTCCACGTCCATGTCGAGCTGAGTAAATCCGGATAAGGCGTCCAGCGAAGACATCACAGTTGCTCCCGATAACACGCTGAGAATATCAGACTGGCGTGAAATAGGGAACTCATCCGCTAGTGTTACTTTGTTCAAGCGTCGGTAGTCGACAAAAAATCGTGCCTTGCCATTCCGATATACTATGACGACGGGAGCTGCCCACGGACTAGACAAAGGCTCGATAACATCTTGAACAAACCAAGCGTCTAACTGTGCCTCAATGACAGTGCGTTTCACTGGGGAGGCATTGTACATTGGTACGGATATGGGATCTTGGCCCTCGGGGGTTCGTATTTTCGCCTTCGTTTCCACATGACCAAGACGTCCATCAAACCCAAATGCATTAATGTTCTTTTCTAACATTTGCCGAGATTCCTCCTTCAGAGAATCTGGTACTGTTCCAATGTCGATTAGGGTTCTGAGTTCCTCCGAAGCATAAACCGTAGGGTCTGGTACTTCTGCTGTTTTAGGACCGTAAGATTCGTCTTGCTCCTCATCTGTCAGCTCGGGTACCCTGTCCATTGTCGTATTTACATCCTCCTCACTCTTTCGCATTTCATTGATCAAAACTTGAACAGCTTTCGCCTTCTTCTCCATGTACCTTCGAGCTTCCTCGTTTTCCGGGAAATCAAACTGTTCATCCGCCGAACACACTTCCGCTAAGATTTCGTCTTTCTTGACTCGACGCGGGAATGTGGTAGGGTTTGATATGAGGATCCTAGGTTCTCGAGCTTTAAACAGAGCGTTCGGTATAGCGAAATACGAGTCATTGGCGGTGGCTAACAGACTACGTTGCACGTAGTACGTGGATTCCTTATCCAGGTTCCCATAGACTTCCAATGTCTTGCACTAGTACGGTTTAGAGCATGCCACGAGTTTCAGTCAGCGCAGGTAACTCGCAGGTAACCTGCGACTCGCGACTCGCGACCCGGGTTCGCGCAAGTCGCAGGTTTGAGGTTGGAGCATTCTGCAAGTACTTGCACAGGTTCCGGTAGTCAGTTAACATATAATATTATGCATATAAACTGTGTTATACATATGAATATGATCCAACAGAGTTGCAATAGGCTATAGAGATGATGTTTGCACTAGTTTGACCTTAGTTGAAGGGGATATGAGTGGGTTATAGCTCAAAACTCGTCAAAAACTCGCAAACTCGCGAGTTTTAGACCCGCGACTCGCGAGTTTGAGACAAGTCGCAAGTCCGGACTTCAGATATGCAAACCCGCGCAAACTCGACCCGCCGGACCCGGGTTTAGACTCGTGGCATGCTCTAGTACGGTTGAATGATGCAATTGACTGTAGCTCTAACGATGGATCCATGGAATTCAGCAAGGAGTTTTTGTTTCCTTCTTGCATTCCTATGTCATCGGTGCATCTTAGCTTTAACGAAACTCTGGACTCCCTCCATGCTGCGAAATACTGAATGTGCTTCCGATACTTGATCCACGGGTACAGCACTGACAACAATGTCCGTTCCTTTGAACTTTATCCTTGTTCCTTCCTCCACGTTACGCTCAGTGATAATTTCGTAGTTCATGTGATAGTCTTCACCCAGCAGAATCAGAACTGACATGTTCGGAACTAGGTACACTTCTACTTCCGTCTCCATGGATTGACCGTCATTGGACTCGAACAGAACCGGGAGCTTGACGTAACCTTGAATCTCTGAAGAGCCCTTTTGGAGTTGTCTAACTCTCCATCTTTCAACTAGGTGACCACTTTTTCTTAAGATTAGCCCGGTGGGACCGGGATAAGATAAGATTCTTAAGATTGAGAAACTCAAAGTCTATAAGAAATATAACAACACTCATATTGAACTAGTATACAATACAAGAAAAATCTAAGATAAGACTAAGAAGAGAACAAGAATAAGATGAGAGTAAGGATCAGATGAAAGTAAGAATAAGAGTAAGAATAAGATCAAGACTCAAGAGAAGATTAAGATACAGGTAAGATCGAGATCAAGAGCTTCACTTCAAGGTAAATCTCATCATCATAACCAAGGTACACAGACATTCGATGCCGCCGTCACAGTGGGTGGGGAGACTACCTAAACAGAACGGGAGACAGCCCGCTCAGCTGAGAGGTGACATACACATAACCAGGGAGTTATCTCGATGAGTAGCGGTATCGTGTCGTCATATCCATCCACCGTCGCAAAGACAGGCGGTCAACCAGCGCGGAGCCAAGCCAATGTTCACCGGCACGCAGCCAAGTGAGAGATCCCTGCGAACAACAGCGAAGGACTGCCTACATTAGTTCCGAAGGCAGATGCGGCGAAGCCGATGATATTGTCGAAAACGTCTGAGTATATCACTAAGTTAGTTCAGAGTACGAGATGTTAAGTAGAACCCTAAAGAGAATGACTCAGCACGCGATTGAGGAACGAAGAAGAATATACCTCGAAGAAGAAAGTGTTCGCTCTTTGTCGCCGTTGCCTGGGACTCCAAGCGTCAAGCACACAAACATGCAGTATTGAGAAGGCCTACTCATCAACTCAGACAAGGACAAGGAGGAGGGTGATGAGGATAGAACGTACCATACTAGATTCGTGTTCGTCAAAGTATCCAGGCATCGACAAACAGCTGGCATTATTGAGAAGCCAGTTGTTCAGCAACCGAATGTGTTACGATATCGTAACGACACCTTTCTCTTACGATACGATAAGTTAGAATAATCAAATGAGTTAATGATATTTTGTGATAAGGCAGTCCCGAGGGCACACAGGGAATATATACTACGATATCGGGCGATATTCTACCCTCTTCCCCTCCTCTGCCTTGCTATGAGCACCACCGATATTCCACGATATCCCCGGTGATATTCTGCAATATCACGCCTTGCTCGCTCCTGTGATAACGAACGATATTCAAGCTAGATGCGATAATCAGTGATAACGACTGAGCAACTGGAAGGATATCGTACAATATCATCGTTTAGCCTTCCTATTGCGTGCTTTTGTCGTGGAGGCGGCCTTCCTCTTCTTCCTTTTGGGCTGTTCCTCCCGCTCTGATTCGTCACCATCTCCAAGATCGCCATCATCGTCGCCGCCCTCTTCCCTCAACAACCGACTCTTCACTCCCTTCAATTCCTGCGCGAGGCGCTTGTTACGCTTTGGAGCTGCGGCCTGAACCTCGGCTGCTCGCGCTTCACGATGCGCAGCCCTTGCTTTCTCTTCCATCTCCCTGGTCTCTGCACTGATAACCTCCCCTTTCTCCAACTTCACCCGAAGCTCCGTGCGGAACTTCTCGACCTTCTCCTGCGCACGTTTCCACTCAGTCTCGTGGCGCTTCCTCAACCCTTCGTAGAAAGCGTGCTGTTTCCACGCGTAAGCGCGCTTCCCGCCACTCGAGTCGGTCGCCATCATCATCCACACGTTACCAGTCTTCTCATGCGAAATCTGGCATCGCGAGTTCTCCTCCTCCAGCGTCTCCGTCTCCTCGCGCCAACGGTCACCCTCAGCTTGACCCCGCAT
Organism: Hymenopellis radicata; assembly: GCA_015501595.1. Classification (NCBI taxonomy): domain Eukaryota; kingdom Fungi; phylum Basidiomycota; class Agaricomycetes; order Agaricales; family Physalacriaceae; genus Hymenopellis; species Hymenopellis radicata. The sequence goes on from JADNRX010000714.1 coordinate 18,032, forward strand.
CCAAAGAACACGCTTTACTGCAGGACTATCATTAACCACGCGAACTGGACCAGCATTGGAAAAACCTACCTTCCATCATCCACTCTTTCTCTCCAGCCTCGTCCAACCCATCTGGTTTAGACGCTGTCCATATCCAACTTTCCAAGGCACGCTTCTCACCGAGTTCTGCCGGTTTCGCCACATTCTTGACTCGGCAATCTTCCACCTTCAGCGGCTGAAGAGACAAGTCGTCGGGATTAAGACCCAATCGCAATAGACGGCCGCGTACGTAGTTGTACAAGGCACGAGCATCCTGCTTCTCGAGTTGCAGGCGTATGACGATCCTCTTCGCCCGAGTAAGGGCACTCTGGCCGGTGATGTTTGTCGATTTGTCGTCAACCGCCTGCTTGTGGATCAGAACGGCTTCGCGTACTTCGTTGAGTTGAAGGTGAGCCTGCACCACACGGATATCGTATTCGATCGACTTGCTGTAGCCCATGTGGTAGAGCTGGCACTTGGCGTCGTCCAGTCGACTTGGCAGTGGCAGAAATGCCTTCTCTGGTTCCTCCACGGAGACGTCCTTAAGCTCCACCTTCAACAGAGGTATAACTGCTACGACACACTCCAGCCATGTGATGATGTTGTCGTAGAGGACTTCTCGCCCATTCCTGAGCTTTTCGATGTCGCTTGGCTCGGCGTACTGATTTTGCTTGCGAACGAAAGTCGCCAACAGAGCTGTCTTCTTCCTGTACAACTGTTAGAATGCCGCTGACCTAGCACAGGCTAAATAACATACTGCTCGTAATCCAGGCGAGCACCTTCTTCCCAAAGTTCGCCAACCCCGGCTATGAAACCCGGTGTCGGATTCGGCGACAGTCCTTCCTTCTTCTCGCGTTCCTCCAGAGACTTGACAAAGTCCTCGCGTGTTGGTACCTCTGTGACCCGTGTAAGCTGCCGATATCGAATGATATTGTTAAACAACCCACTTATTCCTTTGAAATTAACCTCGAACCGGTTGATGGCGGATGAGCAGTCGGGACTCGGCAAAGGCTTGTCGTACTGAATCAACCATTGCTCTAGCGTTTCGAGAGGTGTTGATGTAGTTTTGCTGTCCTGTGCGACCTTTAGAGTCTCGCGTGTCTTGACAGCCTCATAATACTTGTCGGCTATAGATTTACCTAGTTCGACGCATGAGGCACCATTCACGAAAGTCAATATACTAACGACTCACCCAACTTGATCAGTTTGTTGTAGTTCCAGTCTTCGAACACTGAGTCGAGACTGTCATGCCGTTGTCCGTGGTTTTCGTGCTTGACACTGGCTCCGACCAGACGCGTGTTCGCCCAGGGTTGTTCCACAGCCTCGTAGTTGGTTTTGCCCGTACACTTCATGTATGCGAAGTTGAATAGCGTACGGCACAGGGCGACGTGCCCCAGGATGTGCATTCCAGGGATGCCACCAGTGACTTTCCTCAGAAGTTCCCAAAACGAATCCGGCAGATCGGGGAATTTCTCCTTCGTGATGCGTGTCAAGAGGTGCTTTCGGTACATGCACCAGATATCATAGCTGAAGTTGACCCAGCGCTGCTGTTCCTGATACTCGAGAGCGCCCACGAAGGCGCGATCGCTGTAGCAAAACCTATGATATCAAACGATATCAGTTACGGATATCATCTCGATATCGCAATACATACCGTTCTCCGCCGTACATGTCAACAATGCCATTGTCTTGGAAGAAGACATGACGTGTGCAAACGACACCAAAGATGCCTGAGACTATGCAGTTGACGAACTTGAGGAGGGATTGCAGTTTCATCGCACGGAGGCGAGCACATGTGCATTTCTAGTGAATTGTCATTCATGGTTCAAGTGGACTGTATAACGAGGTCAAACTTACATCCGGAGGCTCCCCCTCGCAAACATCCAGATAGGTTTGAAACTTTGTCTCCTCCGCCACGTAGGCGTTGCCGGCATTCAGAGCGTCGTCATTTGGGTCGTCGAGTTTCTTGATCCGCGGACAGTTGAATGTTCCATCGCCCGACAAGTTGAGCGCATACTTGTGGCTATTGATGGACTTATTAGACACCGTTTGTGATACCCGACCATGGACGCACCGTTCTTCTTCCTTTGCTGCGGCCAGGACTTCCAAGTCTATATTGAAGCCGGGCTGAGGACACGCAGGACAGAAAATCGACATACTGCCAGGTCGGCGATGAGTAATGTACTTGTCGATCCCATGTTCCTGTCCACTGCGTCGCCGAGAAGCCAGCTTTCGCATCACACGTGCTGCTAGTCGTAGATGTCGATAGACGTCCTACGTGTCGGGTGAGAAAAGGCTCATCCAGAACAAGGAACACGTACCGAAACCAGGTCCGGTCGGCTAGGATCAGTTAGGCGCTGGAGTGCGTAGCAATAATCATACGCCGATTTCTTGCTTGTATTGTTATGCATGATGTAGTTGTCCATGACTCGAAGGTTATCGCGGTCTCCGGGTGTTCTACTGTACAGGGCCACATACGAGCCATGAGGAAGCTGTTCGGCTTCGTCGTTCTGGACTTGAATGCGACTCAGGCATCGGCAAAAGACGACGTTGACCTTGTGATAGCCGTTGACATCCACGATGGTAAGGCGGCGGTGATTGTTCTCGCTTAACCGATTGGCAGGGGTCGCCGCCGTGTCCCAAGTTGAGCGTAAATCCCAAGTCGCACAGGGCCGACAGTTCAAAGAAGAGCTGGTTCCAGCGTTGAAGTCGGCAGAATGGAGAGTACCGGTGCGCCTTCATCACGCACTTTGCGCAACAACACCGATGTTTACAGGTGGTTACAACGATATAAGCGTTTGAGACCCGACCCGCAGTCACAATCTTCGAGGACCAGCTTGTCGTATTGGTGGTCGAAGATGATGGTTTGAATACGGTCCTGCATGGCGAGAAAAGGCTTGAGCTTCTCGCTGACACCCTAGAGATTCAGTCAGCACAGTTAACTTCGGATGAATGAACCGTACATGCCTGATATCGCTTCCTTGAAGTTGTCTGCGGCTTCTTCTTTTCATTATGCTCGTCCTTGTTCTTTTCATCTTCATCATCGTCTTCGTCATCAGCCTCATCCCCGGAATCATATGCCGTTCCTTCGTCCAGGCCGTTGCCCGTTGTGTCATCGTAGAGGTGTGCCGTGAAGTCTTCGTTCGCAGATGTGGGATCATAGACGATGAGAATGGAATGTCGAAGATGTAGCCACTGGGGCGGGAGACTATGCGCGTCGAATATCGGTGGAGAGGGCATTGTGTTTCTTGGCGTATGCTTTCAACGTTGTGATATCCAAAGGTTTTTTTGTGCTTCGGCCCATGATGGTGAGAGGATGCTAGAGAGTCTTGAGCACAGACAACAACAAACAACAAAGACGACTTACCACAAAGGCCCCATTGTTGAGCCACACAAGTCACATGACCGCCGCCTCTTCTTTCCCGACCGATCCGGCCCCACAGGACATCCGCCAAACACATGATATCAAACTAAGTCAACCCAGGCAGTTATGTATCGTAAAGTGGTCGTATTCAGGTGGTACAAATATAATAGGATATCTTGTGTTTACTGGTCGTTAGAATCTTCAATAACGTGTCCGTGGATCCGGTCCCAATGAGGACCGTCAATCTCTACGTCTGCGCGCTTCAATACTATCCATAGGCATGAATTCAACACCGCCAGAGGCTGATCCCAAGCCATCGATTTCCATATGCCCAGATGCGGAATAAATCGCTCATAGGCGCCGCCGACTTCTACACCATGGCGCTTGAAGGCCTTTCCCAGCTTTCGCGGTATGACCTGGCCCACGGCTAGCACTTCCATTGTGAAGATAGCCGGCGGCTTGTGGGACTGCAGGAATAGGATCAGAGACGAAGATCTACGACAAGAAATTGCTCACCTTCTCAAACACGGCAAATGTCAACGTGTCCGAAGTATCGAGGAATTCCACCTCGCTATCCTCGTCATCGCTAATCTCGATGACATCGCCTACACGAGGATGCTTTGACTTCGGATTGGAGGATGCTTGTTCTGGAGAAGAGGGTCTGGCGCGCTTCGGGGGACGAGCAGTCTGGGGAAAGCGAGCACCAGGAGTCGGAGATGAGCGTAAAGGCGGGGAAGACGGAGTATCAGGAACACGAGGCGCTGCCTTGCGTCGGATTGAAGACGTGGTGGACTGTGGGGTGGATCGGTGAACGACTGGACAATCTTGCATCATCTTTTCTCGCAATGCGATTAGACGACGAGCTTCGTGATCCGCAAGGAGCTCTCCCATAGTGAAACCGGAGGCAGCCATCTGTTGTTTGTGATGGCAAGACCCACACTAAAGAATTGTTAGCAGTCGAAGTTGATATTGATTGTTGGATACGCACAATTTTCAGCAGTCTTCCCAACTTCTCAAAGCCTTCATCCTCGGGGACGGCAACCCTGTCTGTAGCTCCACAGTTCACTGTGATCGTACACGCGCCGTCACAGTCCTTGCGCGAGCATTCCCGGCTGGCGATAGGGGGGTATTTCCGATCGTGTTGTTCGCAGAAGTGAAGGGAAAGGACGTGGGTGAAGTACGCGCTAATCTCCTTTTGTTGAGCAGAGGGAGCTGAGCTCAGAGTCGGTAAGGTTGGATCTGGGTCCTCGCGGTACTTTTTCGGTAGGAGGTCCCAGGCAGTATATCCCTTCGGCGCGCCACGCTTGTCAGCTCGAAGACGCTGAGGACCGAGCCCAGCTTCAGCGCGAGTACGTGGGAGAGACATGCTGATAGGAAAAATAGTCAGGTCGACAGTTTATGATGTTTTTATAGTTCTCACCCATTGTTGACATCACTTTATTGACCATTGGCCAGTAGTCCGATTAAGGAGAACAATGAATTTACGGTCGCGACGGTCTGTCTACATCGAGACATATTTTAATAATGATCCGCACGCAGTCAAAGTCCAGCATCCAATGGAGGGCGGGACATTGATCGACCAAAGTAACAAGACCTCAAATAATTCCAGCAGGTCTTGGACCTATGACTTTTCAACCTGACGCCGTCACCCACGCAACTCAGCACGTACCTCGCATCACGTTAGTTACGCCGCAAGTCCATGCATTGTAGGCAAGAGACCCTGCTAAGACTAATCAGGGAATGCTCATGATGTTATCGGGATGAGGGCAGACTCACCAACAGGATGCTCGGCCCGAAGTCCCTCCAAAGGAAAAAAGCAACCGCCCGACCATCGTGCCTCCAGTCTGCCCGCTCTCCCTCCACCATACCGGCCTGGACTCTCCCTACATTTTGGTCAGTTCCCGCACTTCAAATCGGTCTAATCAAAGTCTTACAGTGTATATCATTTATTAGTGTACTCTACGTTAAAAAACCGTCATCCGCACTCCTCCACCCCCGCCCGACGCACCGACAGCAACATGGGCCTTGGAAGTATTGTTAGTTAGTTACAAGTTGACTGACTCGGAAGTACTCACTGAAGGCCTGCCCGAGCGTCTTGCCCAACGCGTTCTAACGTTTCACGCAAAGGGCTAGGAGCAAAAGTTGTACATTGAAAGCAGTTGATACATGTAAAGCGAGTCACTATGCTACGTGTTTTCCCGCAATTTCCTTCTTGCTTCCCTTAGTCCTACCCATCCGACAACGGGGAATCGCTGTTCATGGCGCGCCATGCAGCGTATCGCTCTGCATACGTTTGATCATTCTCCTGGTCGGGATCCTCAACATCTTCATTATCGTCAGCTAGCGGCACAAGTTTCTTATGCGACAGATTAGTTCGCGATATGCAGTCATCTGGAAGGAACTGACCTCGACGATGTCATTGCGGAAGACCATCCTGTAGAACCGACATTCCTCACCTGCCGAATATAAGTTTAATGGTTTATTCACATGAGAACATACGCACGAAAGAATCTGCGAGAGACCCATAGCGTGGGGACGTTGTAGCCGCCGTTCTCGAATACTTCACGCGAGATCTTGTGGCGTTCCGTCAAATGAGCCCATAGTCTGTCGAACATGGCGTTGTTGACGACTTGACCCTCGGGAAACGCAAAATGTTTCAACGGCTCCCATCTGCTCAAGTGTCAATCACATAATCAGATAAACAAAAGTTCGGCGTACGTTCTGCTCTTCTTCCCATAGTCGGCCCAATCAACACGAACTGCCAATCCATCGACATCATAGCGTACGCCAATCAACGCTTCTGGTACAACGGTCAGCTCACGCTTACGACTAAAGGATGAGAACATACCAACTTGCCAAACATTCTGCTTCGGCTTTCGGGTCTTTGGCTTTCCAGTCTTTTGCTTTCGAGTCTTTGTGGGCATCGCAGGAAGGTATGAATCACAAGTGAACATCCAACGCGCGTTATTTAAACGTTCCAAGGCTTCTCCGCCGGCTGCGCAACCTAAAATTTGATCGCTGATCACTGAGGGTACCGCCTCAATACAAGGTCTTTTCGAGGCGTACATAGATATGTGTGGCGTGTATTTACGGGAGAATATATAGAGTCGCTAAGGCAGAGACAGATAGATAATCGTGCGTATTCGTGAACATGACGTTGTAAATAACTTTGTGAATATGGAAAGTACGCCTAGTGCGGAAAACCTCCTTCGCAAATTGTCCCCACTCAACGTTGTTAGGAATAATATCCACCGCGACGACCAACGTAGCCGTCATATCAACGATCAGCCAATCGTCCCAATGGCGAACGATCCATGCATCGTCTTGTGCATTGAATACGAAGAAGTCCGGTCCAAGAAAGACGTTGAAGCAGTCATCCATTGGACTAAGCAACTTCCGATTGTCTTCCAAGCAGATGACATCTCGTCGTGTCGTCTCGAGATAAATGACCTTGGGCCTGTTCTCGTCCTACGCACAGGGTGAGTTAAGAATATGCTGGGACGGGATTGAACTTACGGGCAGAATGAGGAGGGTTCGCACACGGAAGACCTCTCCTGGGGCGAGAGACACCTCTGATTCGGTATCCGAGTCGCTGTCGGAAGACTTGTCCTCGGGCAAAAAGGTTTCTCTGATGACCTCCCCATGATCGTCCAGTTCGAGGCAAGGAATACCACCAACGGTAGCACCTGTGGAAGGCACATCGGGAATTACGCTCTCCTGGATGATCTCGCCCTCATCGTCCAACTCGAGCAGGGGAATTCCATCAACTGGCGCGGGAACGAACGGTGTCCATGAGATCTCCGGCATCATCCAGCTCGAGAAGGTATTCAGCCGGGATGGCTTTGAACCAGTCGTCGTGTTGGAGTTCGAATAAAACTGGGGGATGCATGAATGCTGCGTGTCGGGGAAGTAAGGAATATGCGTACCGAGAAAGGCCAAGAGGCAGTTATATACGTGAGCAGGACTGGTCCTTTGCAAAGATGAACCAAGGACCAGTCCAAGAGACGACGGAGATTACCTTGGATTTTGCTTTTCCCCGTAAGGCCTGGTCAATGCGAGTGGCGCTTGGATCTACTCAAAACGATTAGCCCAACAAAAGGATCGAAGGCTTTCGCAAACGCACCCCATGTATTGGTCCGGATCCAAAGCAATCCCGACCATCGTGCTCTCAATCTGTCCCCGCTCTGCCCAACCGACCTGGACTCTCCCTGCATTGTGGTCAATTCCCTTACTTCAGATCAGTCAGAAACGTCTTACGATTGCGTGAACGATATCTATGTAGTCTACGTCAAAAAAACAGTCCTTGCGCACTCCTTCACCCCCGCCCGACGCACCGACAGCAATATGCTGTGATGGTCAGAGCGAGGATGGAAAAGCTTACGTAACCGTTTGGCTGTACCACTTACCCAGCCATCTCAGCACCGCCATCGTGTATGTCGGGTGTTCG
>JADNRX010000715.1:0-25798 GCA_015501595.1 Hymenopellis radicata
CTAATAGTAATTCCCGTAAGCTCATCTCATCAATCCCCGGCAAGCGCAGGCGTATGCATGCCAAACGATTCGAAGCCAAAGGACGACTGCTGGCTCTGAGTTCGCGTCCCAAAGATAAGATCCCCAGCATAATCAGAGTGGTACTCCCGCCGCGGGGGATAGATCTCATCACTGAATCCAGACGAGCCCACCTCGCTATTAAAGTCCTGCGGGAATGAGCTCGGCACAAGGTCGTAGCGGTCGACGACTCCATGGCTCAACTGGTTGAACGAAAATGGTGAGGATGGTGAAAAGCCACTTTCTATGAAAGACGACGAGCCGCTCGAATCCAGTCGAGGGTTGGGAGAGAACCAGTCCGAGGTGCCCACGCGCTCTTGCCAATCATGCCCAAGCCTCCAATAACACTGGTGCTATCGTTCTGGATGGCGACGAAGTCATCATGAAATCCGACATATTAGTCGACGATGTGGGAGAGCCTGTCCACGCGTGATGCGACGAGTGTACGGGCGTGTCTACGCCAGAAGACCACGTCTGGCTCTGCGCGTCAATCTCCGACTGCGACGAGCTCAGTGACATGGAAACTGGGTCAAACGGAATAAGTCCATTTCGTCGTCGTCGCCAAAGATGCTGGTAGAGAATGGTACTGTCGACGCCGGTCGCGGTCTTCTCTCGGTACTCGGACCTGCGCCCTCGTCCTCAGACGCCTCGTCGTCTGACGGGTTCGCGCTCTGGGTACGCTCTTTGTTCCGCCACGCAACAGCCCTTGGCTTGTGTACCGCCGCTTCTTGCGCTGCTGCTGGGCCATGCCCGTCGGTATTTGGTCGTCTGTCGCAGCCCGCACCACGGACTTGACCTTCTTGGTGCCACCACGAGGCTTATATCCAGCGGCGGTGTACAAATCCGGAAACGCGTTACGGAAGCGGTCTCGCAAATCCGTGGAACGCCGTCCCTGCTCCTGGAAGACGGGGTCCTTGACAATCACCGCCCAGAGCGTGCCGTGCTTGTCGTACCCGGCCTTGAGAGCGCGGTCCTCCTCCTCGGTAAATGGCCGTCGTTTTCTTGGAGCGTGTTTTTCTCGAACAGCGAAGTCCCGTCGGGCAGCGTTGAGCGCACTTTGTTGGAGAGATGTGTGCGGGCATTGGGGTAGTGCTGTTTGTATGCGTCTGGGTAGTATGTACGGAATCTAACACGCGTGCGTGCGTGTGAGCGAGTGTCCACTTTGCTTAAAACCCACACATACCTGTCCTTCAAGTCCACCGGAGAGCGATTGTCAAACTTGAATTCGGGGTCGCTGAGAATCGTCTTCCAGTTGCCGACACCGTGCTAATCTCCGTTAGCTGGCGTAATAAATATAACGTCGAAGACACACACCTTGTTGCACCCGTCAACGAGCATCTTGGTCTCTTCCGGCGACCACTTCTTGCGCGCCTTCTTCTCTGCCAGCGGCGACGACGACCCGTCATCACCTCCGTCGCCGCCATGAATCATCCTAAACTTGCCGCGGTTCTCCTCCTCGCTAAGCGCCGCGCTCGTCTCTGCAACATGTGACTCCAGTCCAGTATCGTCCGGAAGTTGAACGCAGGCACCACCCGTGGCGAGTTGGGCAGCGCGAGCGACACCCGTCGATGCTTAAGCGGTATTGCGGGGAACGGCGCCTTGAAAGAGAATGTCGATGTCGGAAGCGGGTGGCGCTGGAACCACTAGATGGCAGCGCAGGTGGCGCTGACGTGGACGCCGGCTCAGGCGCCATGGTCGTCGTCGTCGTGGTAGGAAGCCAAGAGCGAAAGTGGGATGCTCATGGGCACGTTGCCGCCAGGGGCTCTCCAATTTGGGAAATATTCCCGCGCCGGCGCGTCCCCATCTCCACAAAACTCAGGCATGGGTGGGAGTGTCTACTCGCGATTTGGATTGTGAGATCTTCCGCAGCGTCCGCTCGACCTGGACTTTCATTTCAGGTAATCTGCCTCACAACAAGCATCTCATCTCCGAACAGACAGACCGCCTTGCCTCGTATCTAACGGAATTTGATTTATCAGTTGGCCTCGAGGAGGAGGTGCAGACCGTCTGTCGCCTAGTAAGTACACGAGGTTTCATGTGTACGCAGCGTCAGGTGAGATTCTGAACACGACATTATTGGAGCATGTCCGTGTGGCGCGCCAGAGGAGGGGGGGAGCTAGCGCGCGACGCAATATTGAGTCGTCCGAGAGGCCGTTGCACCATATACGATGACGGAATACACGTAGCATATTTTCAGCTGTCCATCGTTCTAGAATATCTTGCAGTGCGGCCGTATAAGAGGCCAATGAAACGATCGCAGTTGAACGGCACATTCATATCCCTTTCCTTCCTGAATACCAGGTTGATTCTGCCAAGTTTCTGGCTCGGGACCTGGGCAGCCCAAGGGCAGCCAGCTGGGAAAGACTAAGCTGATGTTCAGTGTCATGAGTGTTCCTGGAGGTCAGACTCATGCTCGCGCGGCCACTTTGAACATGTTTGTTAGGCAAAGTTATCCTGGGGTGGGGTGAGTATGGTGAGTGGAGGTGTGGCATCATGTTCGGTAGAAAGGCGATGTGAGCTGGTGAATGATAGGAAGTTTGACCACCTAGGCTTTCTACTGCGGCTTCGCCGTATGTTATCGACTTTCTTAGGAACGGAATACGAAATGACAAGAATGCGAAGAAGGGAGGTCTCCTCACAACTCTCGACTTGAGCTGCATCGGACAACTTGAATCTTATCATTGAATGACCACTGTGAATTGAAGTCTGGCCAGGCCAGGGATCGTACCTGTGGCCACTGGCGTAGCAAGATTATAAAATGAAATCTGGGTATGGAAGTGACCGAGAAAGACGAGATTCGGGACATGTCATAGGATGGTTAGTGGCGGGAAGTAAACCCGAGGTTTTCAACCGGAATGTAACACTTTGAAACGCCAGATACATTGAGCATTCGAAAGGGGGCCAACATCCGCCGAAGGTTTGTGGCGCTATGCTGGTGAATAGTTGCCATGTGGACGCCGAAAAACATCTCGAAAAGCGCATTCGGATACAGGGAATCTAACCCACAGCTAGCGCGACATTGTATGAACTATTGGTATCCAATGTTAGCGGTTATACCATATCCGACGATAGCAGGAAAGTACATGATTGCACTCAGTTTGCAAGTGCTGCGCGCGGCGGAATGGCAGATACTCTTACTCTGGAGACGATCTTGGATTCTCGAATGGAACGAGAGACGAGCAAGGGCGGTTAGTGTTAAAAAATCAAAAGGGGGTGATCGAGAAGGAGATCGGATGTTGCCGAGTCGCGTGCTGTGTCTCACACGACGACTGGCTTTCTGTTTGCACCCACCACGTTCCCCCACAGTCGACCTTGTTTGCGGCTGCCTTGATGGGCTCTGACGGTTCTCTGCGCCGGCGAATGCACGTTCTGGAGCGTGCCCATTCCGACTTTTCCGCCCGTTCGTCGCACACCATGTCGCAGGAGAGAGAGGAGCAAGAGCCATCTCTGACCGAGATGGAGTATGAGACGCCCTCAGAGTCGAGCGAGGACCACTCGACGGCGACTGCGCCTACGTCCCCTCCCAATGCACCAGCACCGCGCTTGGATACACCCAAGTCTCCTAGCCGTGCATGGTACCAATTCGACTTTGCGGTCGTCATTGCACTGCTGTCTCCTGTAGGCAACCTCCTGACCGGTGGAGATCTCATCAAGAACCTTATCTACATCCTCTTTCTCCTTTTTTACTTGCATCAAATCATTGAAGGTGTGTGGGGCAGTACTCTGATGTCAATGTCTGACATCTCTCTCAGTGCCATGGAACATGTACCACGCCGCCCGTATGCGGCAACATCCTCGCACCGCCTCCCCTCCTCCTTCATCCCCTCAAGCTCTTCTCGCTGAGACCGAGTTACATCGCGTAGAGTTGTTCCTTCTCGCCCTTTCTTCTGTGGCCCCTTTCGCCGGGGCATACCTCCTCCGCTACATCCTCCTCCTCATCGCCGGGCGCGACATCCTCTCGTGGTTCTCCACCAACCTCTTCGTGCTCGCCACTGGTATCAGGCCCTGGACACACATCCTCGACCGCCTCTCACAACGCGTCGAGACCCTCCATGACGTCATCCATTATCCTCCCACCAACCGTGAAGTCCCAGACAGAGTCGATCGTATCGAGGAGCGCATAGAGATGTTTGAGCGCCGTCTAAGAGAGACCAACGAGGAGGCCTTTGAGTACGTTGACGAGGCCATTGATGGCGTGGAGAAAAATCAGCGTCGCCATGAACGGAGATGTGAAAAGTCTGAGAGTCGTATGCGCGAACTAGAAATGGCGGTGGAGGCACTGAGGGGCAAAGTGAAGCGCATGCCGATGCACCTCGAGACGGCCAGCAAGCCCTGGCTTTTGGAGTTCATCTTCCCGTCCCAGAGGCGCGTCAAGTACCCGCCATCAGCATCACCCAAGTACTCATTACACTCCTTCTCGACGTCTGCGGAGCGTTTGGATACCATCCCAGAGGAGATGCCGACGGCACCCCCGCCGCCGCCGCCGCCTACGCTCGTCAAGACGCTTACGTCCCTCATCACTCTACCTCTGCGGCCGGTTATTTATGTTTTGTCTTTTGCACGCATCTCGTGATACGTCTATCCCCCGCATTTCTTCTATCTGTACACTTTATTCCACACTCGCATTGCACTGTATGAGTACCAGTATTATTTAGTCTTCGTGTCTCTTGCATGCTTTCTTATTTTGATTGCTTAGCTTACTCTGATCATGAATATCTTACGACTCTTTCCCTATTGTGCACCGTGTGTCTCACGCTCTAGCTGCTACCAGCTACAGTCAACATGGGATATGGTGTAAAGGCTAACATTAGCGCCTCTCGTGGAAGATGAACTGTGCTTGCCGCGCTAGCTCGGGGTTCAATTCCCTGTATCCGAATTGGCCTTGCAAAATTCTGGCTCTGTGCATTTTTGGCTCTAACGAGCTGCTCCTCTACTTGCCATAGAATCCGAGTCGACAACCTGCTGCTGCCGCTGACACGGCCAAGGCATGGTTAACGCCATACCAAAATTGTCAACTCAGCAACAAATCCTTCAATTCTGAAGACAGCAGTGACGGCGCGTAAGTTTTAAATTGTATACCTAACACTCAAAGCACATTGTGGAAGACCTGAGAATGAGAACAAGTCAAATGAGACATCCAGCCTAGGTCTACATCGATAGTACTTGAAAGAATGAGAAATGAATCGAAATCGAGAAGCTCACCGCGTGGTTGTAAGACTCCATGTCAAAGCCATTAACTTGAAGGTAATATTCTCTCTCCTTGCCCACGTCCCATCGTCCGGCTCCCGAGTCACTGAACTTGACAAGCATCCCGACCTCCCGCCTACGAATCGGCGGGTCCGACTCACATAACGACGGTGTATCCTCCATGACAAGGTTGCATTCCTTCGACTATCGCTCACACGTTGATCTAAAGTACAGGATCATTTATAAGGTCGCGGGTCAGAGCTACGTCTTGACGAGGCCGCGCTGTGTACAGACGTTCTTGAGGTCGTTATCTGCCGTGTCATTCAGGTCGCGGTCCACCACCTCACGGTGTGGAATGGTACGCGCCGCGGACGAGGCGGGTTAGGTTAAGGACTCGACGGATGTCTGTATCGTCTCGTTGTACATATCTTGATTCTTGGCCGGAGTTCAGATCTAGATTTCCGTACGCATATCGGATATGGTGTAACGGCTAACATTAGCGCCTCTCATTGGTAACTACGTCGTCTTCGAGCGCGCTAGCTCGGGGTTCGATTCCCCGTATCCGAATGCTTAGGCATGTCCAACCAAGGGGGTTCCAAAATTATAATTTTGTACACTGGGCTGTTTAATTTTTTTCAGCCCTTAAGCTTGACCCTACCTACCTCACTTACCATATATGGTAAGTGCACGTGATCCCGCCTTTGGCAGGGCAGCCTAATTAGGGTCTCGAGCGCCACCTTAATCAAGAATTTGTCTATGACACTTTGTGAATCACCTGTAGCTGATATATTCAGTTACTGAGAGCATTGAAACTAGGACTAATTATATCTCAGAGAACTTACGGGACCATACAGGTACTAGCCCAGCCTTGGCTTAACCCGGTACTGAAGCTAGCATAGGAAATATGTTACATGTATAATATTTTCACTAGTTAAAGACTCAATTGGAGTTCTAAGACTTGTTTAAGTGTCCTCTATAGTCATATTTAAGGTGGTACAAAAAACTTTTTTCAGACCTCCGTGTTGACCCTACCTACCTACCGGGTGTATCGGACTTTAAGTCCGGAACCCCCTTGTGTCCAACTGGTTTTTTATTCAGAATCGTTCTCTGACTTTCCATGTCACGATCATGGATCCGAGTCTGAAGCCATCGAGGAGAGGCTGAACTAGGGTGGCGCAGTAAACCTCGGGGGGTGTTAGTAACGGTATTGATACCAACCCCCCAGGAGGCCCTGGTTTTGAAACCGTTAGTAACGGTTTCGATACCGGCACGTGCTTTTACCACGTGATGTGGCGCACCGCTTCGCCGCCCTCCGCCCGCCCTTATCCCGCCACTTTCAGCTTGCCTGAGGGCCAGTGCGCCATCACGTGAATTTGTCACGTGTCAGTATCGAAACTGTACTGATACCTCGGCCGAGGTTTCGATACCAAATCAATACTGTTAAAAACCGCAGTAAACCCGAGGTGTATCGAAACCTAGGGTTTACTGCACCACCCTAGGCTGAACTTTCCAGGGTGCTCGAGGGGTACGGAGCGGAAGCAAGGGATGTGATGTTGTCCAGGAAACGGGCGAGCCTCGGGGTGACATCGAGGGAGACGGGACCAATACGCGAGAATGAAAGTGCCAGTGGTTCGAGGAGAAGGAATGAGTTCCGACAAGGTGAGTCCGTCTAGTAGTCTCTATGAGCGATCTCCTTAACCCGACTCATTGCTCAATCCAGTAAACCCCAGCGCTCGCTCTCCGCTGCTTGGCTTTAGGGAACGCAAACACTGGACGTCAACGGGACTCTCTCCAAGAAGAGTAGCAGCAGGCTCTGTTCTGTAGACTTTGTAATTCTGTGTCGGACGATAGTATATCGTTCCGGGAGAACAAACTCGAAACCCCAAAGTGTGCCAGGCGTGGCGCTGAGCACGCATCGCGCCGCTGGGGGCTGTATGCAGTGATATTGCGGTTAATGGTGCGTGAGAGAGCGAATGTGGAAGGTCTGTATGAGGATGTCGGTAAGGAGGCGCCGGATGTGAGCATTGATTCGACTGGGAGTCGAGCTGGGAGCGCCGCTCGGCCCCAGAGCGGGCATGCTGGTAGATCTGCCTTGGAGAAGGCGAAGCAGCATTCCACAGCGCGCGCTGGTATCGGGGAACATTGATATGGCGTCGAGATGTTGGATTTGACCGAATGTGTCTAGGAAGAGGATCGTTATCAGTCAGGACGACACGACATGACTAGAAGTGCGCAACGTTGGGCAACTGTTTTTCGTCTATGAATCATGTAACACTGATAAGAAAAAAAACTGACTTGCATAACTAATTAGAGCCAAGGCGCAAAAACTACCCTTGGACAGGTCATTCGGATACGGGGAATCGAACCCCGAGCTAGCGCGCTCAATTCACTGGACGCGTACACCATGAGAGGCGCTAATGTTAGCCGTTACACCATATCCGATGACAAGTATGTCTTTCATCCAAGTCTAGGATGAAGAGCTTTCAGGGCCGCGTTGGATAGGGGGTAACATATTTTACCGTTACCGTGGCCGTGGACGGTTTATGTACTTCACTCTCATCAAACAATGAATGACAATATATTCGTTTGGGCGATGGTCGGTAAGAGACCATCCGACTCAGCCTACAAGCTCTAGGGATCTGCAAGAACCCGACATAGTAGCAAGGGGGTTCCGGACTTAAAGTCCGATACACCCGGTAGGTAGGTAGGGTCAACACGGAGGTCTGAAAAAAGTTTTTTGTACCACCTTAAATATGACTATAGAGGACACTTAAACAAGTCTTAGAACTCCAATTGAGTCTTTAACTAGTGAAAATATTATACATGTAACATATTTCCTATGCTAGCTTCAGTACCGGGTTAAGCCAAGGCTGGGCTAGTACCTGTATGGTCCCGTAAGTTCTCTGAGATATAATTAGTCCTAGTTTCAATGCTCTCAGTAACTGAATATATCAGCTACAGGTGATTCACAAAGTGTCATAGACAAATTCTTGATTAAGGTGGCGCTCGAGACCCTAATTAGGCTGCCCTGCCAAAGGCGGGATCACGTGCACTTACCATATATGGTAAGTGAGGTAGGTAGGGTCAAGCTTAAGGGCTGAAAAAAATTAAACAGCCCAGTGTACAAAATTATAATTTTGGAACCCCCTTGCATAGTAGACTAAGTTAGTTTTTTCAAGTTAGTATGATGTGGGGAGGGATGGTGGTTCAAAAAGCAAGGACTGTAGAGTATTGAGTGAATGCAGGACGAGACTTTCGGCTAGTCAACGTCGCAAGAGACAAGAAGAAGTGATCGACGTTGACTGCCTCTTTCGTACATAAACCACAATCTCCTTTCATTCGTTCCTCAACAACAGGAGATATCAATTTATGTACTTCACTCTCATCAAACAATGAATGACAATATATTCGTTTGGGCGATGGTCGGTAAGAGACCATCCGACTCAGCCTACAAGCTCTAGGGATCTGCAAGAACCCAGTCTGAAGGAGGTATGCCGACGCGCTGCAGGATCCCAAGAGGTAGGAGGCATAACGAATGAGTTAAAGTAGGTAAAGACAGTGGTGTGATAGTATATATGATCAACGGTGTTATGAGTTTCGAATTGGAGGAAGGGTATATGTAATAAACTTCTCGTGTAAGGCAGGATCAGCCTGCATGTATACAGCCAGAATCGCAGCATGTTTGCGGAGGTATCGTAGGAATGCATCACTAGCCCATCGGCCGATCGTCTTCACCGCCTCAAAAGACACTCCGCGTAGAAGATATTCCAGCGTCGCCCCGATTCTGATGCCATGACCTTGCAAAGGTTCCAGGTTCGCCTTCGTGAACGCCAGATGTACTCGCTTGATGAACGCCGACTTCGTTAGTGGTCGAAACTTTCCTTTCTGCTTATAAGCGAACAGGTGCGTATTTGCCGGAGGTTGATTTAGGGCCAAGTGAACTCGCAGAAGGTGTTGGGGGTCGCTCGTGCCGTTCTGCCGTGCCCAGAATACATCTTCGCCAGTAGACGATGTCTTAGTCCAAGGCAAATGGAACGTCGTCTGTTCGAGGCCATTACGGTCTGTTATCTAATAAAGTGCACTGTTAAGAGATGAAGTGTAAGAAAGTGATGAAGCACTGCTACCGTTTCAACGTCTGAGGGCTTGACATGGATTTTGGGATCGAAACTTGTGAGTGTTCGAACCGTGAACTCGCCGAGACGTGCAGCTGAGTAGAACGTTGTGGACAAACAAGCCGCTACTGCGGCGTCTAGAGGAACATCGAGATTGAAGTGAGATAAAAGTGTCTCGATGACGGGAATGGTGTACGGAAGGCGTTTCTTCTGTTTTGAGGACTCTGGCGCTAAGGCCTCTGCTGCGCGAAGTAAGGCGTCTAACTCGTCATCCTTCATCACCCACATCGCTCCGTGGATGACGTGCCATGCGCGAACGCCTGAAACATATCCAGAGATAGTTCCCCCGCCGTAAGATCCCGCCAGTGTCGCGATAAAACTCGAGACTAAAATCGCCGGTGCTGGGCACCTCAAATGTTCGGGGACGCCGCGACGGTCGCAGAAGACGTGCCACGACAGTAAACCAGATCCGTAGGTTTCCAGGGTACCGTCTGCGTATGCGAAAGAGATCACGTCACGGAGACGTTGAATGTCAACCGATGACAGACCAGTCACTGCTGAGCGAGCAGTCGCGGGAGTCCATTTGATGAGTCGGTCGCGGGCAGGGACATGTTCGCGAAGGGGAGATGGAATGATTGCTAGGTGAGGGGGATACGGCCTCACCCAAGCGATTTGTCGTCGTACTGGGAGATTAGAGACGCCAGTCGACGTCAACGAGAGGTTCGGGGAGCCAGTCGAAATCCTGCTGCGGTGACGTGTCATAGACAGACGCGGGATTGGCGGGCTTGGGTAGGGGAGAAATCTTGCCGCGGTGACGTTCTGCGGCGATAGGTGGGCGATCCCATGGGATGAGGAACTGGGCAAGATCTCCTGGTAAATCAAAGTCGGGGAGAAGGAAGGCAGTGGAACCGTATATGCCGCGAGAGGGATTGTCTGCCGGGTTACTTCCCGACCTGACGTAGCGCGTGAATATGGTGATGTCGGCCGCGGCGCAGACGTCGTGTATACGTTTGAAGACGTCGTTAACTGCTGGGTTACGACTGCGCTTGTTCCACCAGCCTTCGACGACGGGAGTGTTGTCGCCGTAGACTTTGATGTACTTGTTTCCTTGGGTACCTGCGATGAAGTGTTAATAAATGAAGAAAATGTTACGATGGTGAATGGCTTGTACCGATTCTTGTGATGAATAAGACCAGTAATTCGAAGCCGATGGCTTCAGCCCATTGAATGTCACGCTCGGGCGAGGTGTTCCACCCGGGTACCAGTCGCCACGCTCGCCACCAATTGCCGATGACGATTGCAACACCCACACTGGAACTGGCGTCTGAAAACGCGCTACAATCCCAGACTCGTACAGGTCGAGGAATTCGTCTAGTGAGGTGTTCGTTGCGTAACTGCGTTGACCACCAGAAGAGGTCGCGCTCTGTACCTCTCGGTGGCGTCCGTGGTTTAAACGGCGTGTCTCCGAAGACGCCCAGGAATCGTTCCAACGTTGTGAGGTAGGCACGTCCAACGGGTATGACCCTTGTGCATGACAAAAGCTGGCCGTACAGCTTCTCCGTCTCCTTCTTGTCGTGCGAGGATTTTGAATTCCAGAGCGCAATGGACGCAACGTACTTCTCGCGACGGTCTTGGGGCAGCGAGAGCATGCGAGAATGGATGTCGAAGCCAATACCTGTGAAAGGCACGACACCCGAAGAGAAGTGAAAGTCTTTGATCGTTTTCCACGGTAGACCCAGTAAATCGGAAACTTCATCAATGTCTGCGAAGCAATAAGTATACTTCGCGTCATCTGCTGACCGAATGGAAGCTTTGGACAGATTCCGCAAAGGAAACTCCATATCCTCATCGAATTCTTGTGGGAACGAATCGGAATCTGGGCCTTTCCACCAAATGCGACCACCTGTCTGGCGACGTCCGCCGTGTGCAAGCATGCATGCTCGAAGCTCACGTCTGTATT
Organism: Hymenopellis radicata; assembly: GCA_015501595.1. Taxonomy (NCBI): domain Eukaryota; kingdom Fungi; phylum Basidiomycota; class Agaricomycetes; order Agaricales; family Physalacriaceae; genus Hymenopellis; species Hymenopellis radicata. The sequence goes on from JADNRX010000715.1 coordinate 11,317, forward strand.
CGTTGTACTCCTCAAGAAACTGAAGTAGTATACGTAGAAGGAAATGATCATCGACCCATTTTGATAACGGGCCGATTCCCGTTGCGCGCATAATATCTGCTGCTGCGTCGCCAACACCGCCGTACACTCCACACGCGGAAGAGACGCCGAACGCGCAATAGGGATCAACAATAAAATTGTCACCCGGGACTTGAACGACCGTTCCGGGCCATTGAGAATGATGAATAGGTACATTGCGATACGCTTCTGATACGTCGCGGATTGCACCTTGAGAACCGGGCGGCAACATGGCCACCTTGAAGCAGACAGCCTCGAAAGTGCCCCATGTGCACGGGAAATCGTCTGAGGAAATGAAATGATTGATGGAGTAGATGCTGTTGCGTGGTGTTCGAGGGAACGAGTAATTCTGAACCATGCGCAGCTTGTCGGAGTGAGGCTTTGGAACCAATGACAGAGGTGACGTCTGAAATGGACCAATGATATCTTCAAGTTCCTGCCTTGTGAATGGACCGATGTAGCGATTGGTGTCGAACTCGTTCTTAATGATTCGATTAAATTCGTCGATATTAGTGATGATGGAAGGGCTATTGGGCGGGGTATATGTAAATGTAATAGGCGGAACGCCAATGTTGAAGCCGTAGCGAAGACCGTTGACGATGTGTGGGTACCGGTGATGAAGCCCGTAGAGAGAGAGCAAACGCTCCCAGTTGTCAGGCTTAAGAGGTGTGAGGGTTTTACGCCTTCTGAGCTCGAGGACACTTGTAGGCACCATGACCCTTGTCTCCACAGCCGGAGCACTCGTGACGGTCGGAATGGAGGGTACTGGGACAGCCGCGAGAGATCTGGAAGTTGAGGCATACACGGCCGCCTGAAATGGTCTCGATGCTGCCCGTTGAGCGCCTGCGAATGCGCGTCGGGCCCCCATTCCAAAGGGTTGTCGCGCGACACGATGAGACGCCTGTGTGTAACCCCAAACAGATGGCACAGGTGACGGGGATCTGACCTCCTGTGCTCCTCTGAAAATGGCGTGGAGTGTCGCGTCTGGATGACGACGCGCCGTGGCCCTGTGGGGAGACTGAACGGGGTCGCTTAGCGGGGATGATGATGTGGCTGTGCGGACTGCGCTCTCGAGTCTCTGAATTAACGCCTGTGCTTTCGCGTTTGAATCACGCGACTGTGGTGCCACGGAAATGTCAAGGCATCGGAAGGCCATAATGAATGTGAGGACCATCGGAAGGGTCAATGAATGTGTGAGGCATCGGAAGGCCAAGTGAATGTGTAAGGCATCGGAAGGCCAAATGAGATGTAATGCAAAGATGTGATATGAAAAGAGAGAGAGAAACGACAATCATTAGTAAATCTTTCGTGACAAGAGAGAAAAGAGCACATACAGTTTGAATAGCCGCCGTCGACTCATTTGCGATGATTTCGTTGTATTTGGCTTCCAGGCTCGTGACATTGATGTCTCCGATATTGAAAGAGACGCGACCAGCCTCGAAATCATTGTGCCAAAGGCGGCGCATACTCTCGCAATAGGCGAGGAGCGCTCGCTTTCCCAGGACTCCACGTTTCGCAAAATCGTGTCCACCAAGTTTGAAGAACAGATCGTTAAGAGCGTGAACGTGCTCCGCGGGCCAGTTGTCAGCAATAATTGCGCGGATATAGCCGTTGTAGGCTTCGGGGAAGTACGTCCAGTCCATGGCACTCTCGCCTGCCAATTTGCGAGAGACAGGCTCCTGTCCAAGAAGCACGCGCAAACCGTCCGCGACAGCATCATCGGCGGCGGAGGCATCCAAGTCAGCTGCTGACTTCAACGCATCGGGAGTCCAGTACATCAAGGATACGTAGCGGCGAGCCTGGACGAGCTTCAAAGCAGTAGGGTGAACGAGACTGTGAACGAAATCAGGCGCCTTGGTGTTTGAGTCGAAAACGCCTAGCTGAGGCTTCTTGTCGATAATGGCCTGAAGGGCGTCCTTGCGAGCGCGGTCGGCAGCCGCTTCCGCCAGCTTTTCAGCTGCTAAACGCTGGTCTTCCGCGGCGTCAGCCGCAACCTTGTCGGCTGCAACCTGGGCGTCCCAGTCAGCCTTACTCCTGTCATTACCGTCGGTCCACCGTTTCGCAAGGAGAGCGATGGCCTCGGCCTCGGTGATCTGCCGAGCCTTCTCAGTGTCCTCCCTCGAGTCCTTCCACTCCGGCAAAGAGAAATCCGGGCAAACCAGAGCATAAGGGTCGAGTAAGATACGAACAGGGGGGTTTGTGGCAGACATTATCGATGGGATTAGACCGAGTAGACGAAGGAGTGTCTCCGGAGGTTAAGATAGGATGAGAAAAGTTGTTCAAAAAGCAAGGACTGTAGAGTATTGAGTGAATGCAGGACGAGACTTTCGGCTAGTCAACGTCGCAAGAGACAAGAAGAAGTGATCGACGTTGACTGCCTCTTTCGTACATAAACCACAATCTCCTTTCATTCGTTCCTCAACAACAGGAGATATCAATATATGGATTGAACACTCGTAAATTACCGCCCACGACCAGAGGTCGCGTTCGTGCTTTCCTTACCGTGCGTTATGGGACAACCGGGTCAAATGACACTGGCGCCACACATTAAGTACGCTCCCAGACGAGTGGAAGCACATCAATCTGTCAACCAAACCCTTGGCATGATGACGAGGATACCGCCACCGCGAGCAATTCATTCCCTCGCCCTGACTGACGCCAATGACGCACGACTCCGCCTATGACGCGTGCCGTCCTGTCTCTATAAAGTCACCGACAGACTCACCTCGATACTTCCACAACCATAGCATATCGCGCGCTCTCAATCAATTCACACCCAAACACATACTCGACCGCCATGAATTTCCTGAAAGAGCAGATGGACAAAGCGCAGGGCGGTTCTCACAACACCAACACTGGCGCCGCTCCCACAAACACCACATCGAGCAGCGGCGGTGGCGGGCTTATGGGGAAGATTAACAGTGCCATGGGTGGAGGACAGAAGGGCGAGCAGAACGAGGGTGCGTCCATTTCGCTTGACAGGGCTCTTTTTCCGACTGCTGACTGGCGATGTAATAGATATGCTGGACAAGGGCGTTGACTACGTCCAGGAACATGTTTTCCACCAAGGCCCGCAGAATAACGAGTCGGCGGTGGAGCAGGCGAAGGATGAGCAGATCTCGGATGCGATTAGGCGGGGGTACAAGAGCGCCATAGAGAAGGAGTTTCCGGTCAAGGACAAGTCGTAATCGCAGACTCGAGAAGAACATCGACATGTATATGTACGCAAGTTCCGACACCTCGGTTTAGATTGGCGGGGGCGAGGTGACATCATCCATCCAAGCAGTGAAGCGTAACCAACTTCGTCGTCAGGTGCATCTACATGCGTGAACGTACAAAAAAGTTTACAGCTCGGCCATCATTTTAAGTGAAGTGCTGGTATCCCTAGACCAGACGACCCACGACTTATTATCATGAGAAAGGGAGATTTGGGAAAAATTCCTCGTAGGCCTCGCTTGCGAATCAACTGTCGACGCAGAAGCGAAGTAATCCCCAGTTGAAACAAAACGGGTTCACCGGGGAAATTTAGGCGAAGTATCCGATTGACTACAGCGGCACAGTCGAAACGATGAAGCGAGGAAGATTTGGAGTAAAGCAACAGAGCTATGCAGCAGGTAGTCGGGACAAGAGCAGGTGAAAAAGAAGAGATACACGCCCAAACAAGTGACTACCTCCAGCGTCAATCCAACGTCAATCACATGATCCCGATTTTGACTTTGTTTCCGACCTTGGGTGACCTACCCGTTCTAACTCGCTGCATCTGGCCTTGAGCGTTATCCTATACTCTGGGGATATGCGCTGAGGCTACATCTTTCGACACTCTGACCGTACACCCTGCTTTAACGCCTTTACCGCGGTGAGTGCCAAGTTCCTTGCAACCTCGAGTTTCATCTGATATGATTGTACAACAGATACTAGTGTGCTAATGTGTAGAGTTTAATATTACAACAATTCGATCCGGAATTCCTCTATAGTCCGATAAAACAGCCACCCGCCGCGGATGAAGGTCGAAGGACGGCGGGTGTAGATATGATGCTCCTAGCTGATCCCAGCTAGGCCTCCTCCTCTCCCTGTCCCCTCCCTGTCCCCTCCCGCCGCCTGTCTCTCCGGGCCTCCCCACCAAGGTATCGCACGAAAGGTGTAATGGCATTTAAATGGGTCGACAACGTCGACCTTGCGAATATGACGCATGCAGTATGGTGCGTGCGTATTGATAGCGAGAATAGGTCTGAAGATACGTCAGTCGATGTCGCGCCCGTGTCAAAGAGAAGACTCACGAAATGATAGGTATAAAGGTGAAGTGCATGTTTATGCAATGACGCATGAGCTACCGTCGTTTGCCTCGTTGGTGGGTGCGAGGTCTTCGAGGTGTTCCTCGGACTCTGCACGCGTGTCGATGACAGCTGAGGTGGAGAAGGTGTATTCAAAGCTATCCATGACGAATTGGCTTGAGATGAAGGTAGGTGTCGCGTCAAAAGGTGGATGGGGTTGTATCGCTGGGGGTTGCTGCCCTCCCCTCCCCATTCTCCTCTCCTTTTATATCAGTCCCCGTCCCACCCAATTTCCGCCTCAAAAAGACTCTCTTATTGTCCAATCCTCATTCGGGGAAGGGCGGTCCGAATTAGGCAAGTCTTTCGGAGACCAAAGACAATAAGAGGTGTAGTGCCGCGTAACGTCTGGAAGGCCATAACAATAAGACGCGATGGGTTTGGGACATTGTAATTGAATGGAGATGGGCAGTGGCGGGAGGCCACAGGAATAGACTTGCAAACTCGGATGGCTCGGATGCTTTGACCGTGTTGAATCAGGCACGTCCTCGTCCTGGGATCGCTAATAATCCCCTCGCGAATGTTCATGTCGTCAGATGAGTTTCAAAGCGCAGGTCACCATCGAGCATTGACCACTCTCCTAACAGTATACAGCACACCGAACAATTCACGTCCAAAAGCAGACTGAGAGAGCATCACACCTCGCTCTTCTCGGTGCTCCATTTCTTCGGAACATGTCAACGCGACATCTTATTGTTAAAACCGCACGATCACAGGTCGCGTCGAGGGCACCACCGGTAATCTTCCGTCCCCGGATGCGGGAATATTTTGCTCTTGATCGGAAGCTATGAACATCATCTCCCGAGTCGCTTGTGAATTTCTTATTGTCTTTTGGTACACTCGATGCTGGATGGCCCTAGGAAAGGCATTGGCGTCAGGGCATCTTAGCATTCGGAGGTTATCTCACCTGTTTTGGTCTTGGTTCCTGTGGCTAAGAATAGCGCAAAGGCGGCAACTTGAAGCCAAAGCTGTCCTCGCGACCTGTACTCGATAATAAAAACAATTGGGAGCGATCCAGTGGGAACCCCGTGATATCTGTGAATGGCGAGGACCGGCGCTTCTACGAGGCTGCATGCCCTTTACAATAACGATCTGCTCTTTTGAGAGGACACTAACGCATGGTGTGGAAAGCACATCGCCGTCTTCCCTTCATTATGGTGTCGAAAAAAGAACTGAACAAATAGACAAGGAAACTTTGGGGTATATATTAGACCGGAACACTAGTATTGAAGTCCTATCGTGGCGTCGAGATTATATTTCTCCAGTAACGTTCCCAGCGGCGACTTTCACCAACCTCGCTGCATCTTCTGACCGCGGCTTTATCACGCACTTGAATGGTTCCGGATATCTATCGTAGGTACCTGTAAGCTAGGCGAAGCAAAGAGACACAAATCAACGGACCTGATATGTCCATCCGTGTACAGTGGTTCCGGTACAATATCCCTACCATACTCGTCTTGCACTGGACCGAGAGTGAACGCGGCTAACATGGAAGCAATGGCGAGCCATGCGCTGTTCAGTGCAAGGTACCGTCCGGGACATGCGCTACGAAGGGCATCAGATGGCCGACCGAGAGACATACATCAGTGGGCTTACCGGCGACCAAATCCGAAAGTTGCGACTTCTGCAGGATTAGGAGGAAGGTCCTTTCCGTCTGACTTTAGAAACCTCTCGGGTTTGAAGCTGTCGGGGTCGGGATAGTCGTGTTCGTTGCGAAAGATTGCCCTTTATGACAGCGTTAGTGTAGATCAGATAGCGCAGGTCATAGACTAACCAGACGTTTCCGATGATGAGACTTTCTGAGGGAACATTTAGAAGCTTCGCTAATCGTGGCGTAGATTTTACTCACTCGCTGGTATATAGTGCCCATTGTAGACGTCCTCATCCATACTGCGATGCATGAAGCCTGCGAAGGTTAGGAAAAGCAGTTTGTCCATTGGAGCTAAAATTCACCCATCGGCAAAGCAGGGTTCCATCTCAACGTCTCCAACAGCATGGCCTCCACATACGGAAGATGCGGACGATCTTCGAAATTCGGTAGTCGACTCTTGCCTACAACCAAATCAATCTCTGCCTGGGCTTTGGCTTGAATCTCCGGATGGATCACAGCACAGAGCATGAATGAGGTCAAGACGGCGTACGTCTATGAAGATGAAGATATTAGTGACTCCTAATGTTACGTTGTGCGAAGAAGCATACGGTGTCTGCGCCCGCGAGGAACATTACCGCGGCACAGTTCTTGATTGTCTGCAGGTCGTGTGTCGTGTCCCCTTCCTGCATGTTCTCCATGTGTTGGGTCACGAAGCAGGAAAGTGCTGTTCCGTTTTCCTATGGCATCGTCAATGACTTTCCGGAGAGCACACAGCCGCTCTACTCACGAGGTTTGGTGCGATTTTCTGGTAAGGCGTCTCGATAAGCGCCTCTGTAGTCTTTTTATACAAAGCAGCTTGTCGCTTGAATCCAGCTCCCGGTACCCATTCTGGAGACAGAGTCAGTTACTACAGCGTGATAAGGAGGCGTGAAGACGCGTACCCGGTATGTGTTTAAGGAACGGCATCAATTCGACCAAGTATTTCCCTGGTGTAGATGCTTCGATGATCTGACGCATAGCTTCTTCCGCCAAGGCAAGGTAGTCGGGGTATTTGACTGTCACGTCGTAGCCGTAAACAATGCGTAATATGATAGATCCTGAGAGTCTGAAAAGTAAGATAAGTTCTACGCGTTACTATCCCAGTTTAAAAGACGCGTACTGCTGAACGTGGCTCATGTGATCTTGCGGGGAATCCAGTAGGTTCTTCAGGAAGAGATTGGTGGCAGCCATCTGTATGGGATAGTACGCGTCGACGGCACGTTGGTTGAATGATTCACGAAACAAGCGACGGTACTTTCTATAGGCACCGGTAAGCGCTAATCACTCAAGAGATCGAGAAACCCTCACCTCCAACGCTCGGAGTACCCCATAAACACGACATCGAAATCCCATCCCATGAGGTCGTTAATCATATGGCTGTCTTTTGACTTTGCGTTAATCGTAGCCAGAACAAAAGCTTCAAGTGGGCGTACATGGCCTATCAGAATAGTTAGCGGACCGTTTCTCCATAAGTTCGTTCGTCGCTTTCAGGGAATTCAAGATAACAATCGGTGTTCCAGGAATGTTCAAGTAAACGACATCTCCAAATTCCTCCGCCCATTCCGTGAACTTGAGCCAGTGTTTCTCTGTAGGCATGTCGAATAGATTGCCAAGCACTGGGAAACCCTTCGGGCCGGGCGGGTGCGGATATGACCGCCGCGTCACCATACGGTACGAGATGTACAGCGCTACAGCGACGATGAAAAAGGCAATGGGACCCATCTTGTTGGTGGGAAGGTAGAGAGAAAAAGGGTGCGGGGCGTTCGACGAATGTGGTACAAAGGCTTGCAGGTTCGTTCACACCGCATACGGTAAGCCGGAGGGCCAAGGATGACTTTTGAAAAAAATTATCTGTCGCCGGCTGCGATCGGGTAGGTCGGCGGTTCGAATACCGACCGATGATACTGTATGTAAAGTAATTTATATGTATATTATGTATTGTACACCTACTGTGGCGCAGCACAGCAATATCTAGTGTTAATTCATACTTTTCTGGCTCGCTATCCGTGAGCCTGGGGCCTGGGGGCCATTACCGCTACTACTAGGACAAGATTAGCGAAATAATCAGTAATACACCCTTTTGGGTAATCAAACCCCTAACTCCTTCTTCATCTCTACCAACACCGTCTGTACCTCTCGCGTGCCGGCTACTCGTGCGCGAGTGATTGCGGGGCGCAATTCAACGCTACTCATTAATTCTGTTGATTAATTATACCAGTTGTTACCCCCATGCTTTCTGCTACTGCTCAAGAGGAGTGCGGGAAAGAACTACCAACCTTCACTGTCAGACCTCGCTGCGACTGGCAAACGCGGTCACGAGCATACTGATGCCCGCTTGTTGCGACCACCTGCAGGGCTCAAAGCATCGTTTGGTTGAGGTTGAAGGTCATGGTGAGGATGCAGTCGCTCCCGCGCCACGCCGCCTTGGACGTCCTCCGGGAACGGGACACCGGCAGATTGCGCTGAGAGAAGCAGAAGCAGGGCTCGGGGCTCGGGTGCCCATCTTTAAATGCTATTTCTGTTCTGGTAAGCGCGAATCTTCATGTGCTCAGTATAGGCTCAGCAAGTGCAAGTTGGCAACTGCACGGTGCAGGAGCAATCCTCCTCTCCTGTGTTATCCACTCCGAACCGTCGCGTCTCCAATGCGTTGCCTGGCTTCTCCGTGTCCTCCGCCTTACTGTACTATTACGACCTTATCTTCACAGATTTTTAGAAAAAAAAAATTCTGAAAGCCCGATAAGGATTTCCAGGTGATCGGCGGGGTCCGATAAGAAAAAATGACCCCACCGTTACGCGTTATGCGAAGATGAGGTCGTAATAGTACAGTAATGGCTACTCCTCACGTGTCAACTACAAAGTCTACAAACACGTCACCATTGCGGACACCCTCACGCGCCTTGACACCGTATACAACTGTTGAACAGACTGCAACGGTGTCCCTCCGCTCAGTGCTCGCAACCGTGCAGCAGTGCAGCAGATGGCGGAAGGGATTCCTTCAACATGCTGTGCCGACCTCGAGGACTTCGGAGCCAGGAGGATGATGGCATTCATTTTATCAATCACACATCCAGTGATACACCTCAGCTCTCTAGCGTCAGGGCAATGATGAGGATGATGGGATGGGGGCCGTCCGCCCGGAGTAGGCGCAATCATCGTGCATATCCACATTAGTTTCAAGCCGCCTTCGACAAGGCAGTTCCTTGGATTGAGAAGACTCGGCAAGGCACAGCTGGGCACTCTCATGTCTATGCTGCTGAATCTTTTTGGGTCCCCCAGAAGTCGCCTTTTTTTCGCCTTGATAAACCGAAGTTGCTACCTCGCGACCTCTGAGTCTTCTTCCCCAAGTTCTTCTTATGGGACTGCAACAACCCTTTGAGCGACGGAGATTGTAAAGAGTGAGGCTTTTGAAGATCGCATTCGATGTGTTGCGGTGCGTTTGAGCTTCTGCTAAATCTCTAAATCTCCTTACAACACATCAGTAAAACGTTGGGGTTATCCCGGTGACTTTTTCCCGGGCCCGGACATCCCTGGCATCCCCTGCCCTAGGATCAGATCTCTGGCACGTCCCTGCCCTGGATTGTGTTTCCCTGGTGCTCTCTGGATACACCGAGGTCTCTGGGAAATATGCGGACCATGTACTAACATTTAAATTGTATTTGCTGCCAGATACACAGAAACTGTTTACCTAAGTCTTATAAGTTATTGAGCTCTCACCTCCATAATGAGCGCAGACGCGTACCGACTCATGCGAAACGTGGACAGACGGGACTTGTCAAGATATCTCCAAGTCCTTCAGGTACACGCACATGTGATGTTGGGTGCATCATGGCAGCAAAAAATAATTAGAACTCCGCGCTCTCCAACACTCCAACATGACTCCCATTGATATGAACGCCGCGCTGTTTGCTGACAGGCGTCGTCGTCAAGGTGCACGTCTTTCTTGCCATATTCTTGTACTGACTTGCCATGGCTGCTAGGTCCCCAACAACAACGACCACGGTGAAGGCACAAGGACGATAATGATGTCTGCAGCACCACAACTCTGACGACCGCAGCGCTGCCTACCGCAGCACCACGGCAACAAAGGATCTACGTCAACGCTGGAGCCATCGTCACCGCTGGAGCAACGCGCACTACGGATGGACCACACGTACTCGCAGCCCATGCGACGCAGGGTGGTATCTGATCAGGCAGAGACTGCAGTGGATAGTCGGGTCTAGGACGACGCGGAGAGCTGGGCGCCATTGCAGGTACGTCTTTTCGATTCGAGACAGCGACCTGATTTTTGGGCAGACCACGACCCACCATCCCACCACGTCCTCGCTTGACTAGATCCGACCTGCTTTGGTCTTTGGAACGATGATAGGGCGACTTCCTCCATGAATCGGTGTAGCACGGTTTTATACACCCGCAAGAGACGACACCAATGATGGCGCGAGCACTGACCTTAGGACATTGCCTCGGCCAGTGCCCACGCTGTCAAGGTGCGTCTTTTCTGTCCGTCTGCGCGTGCTTTTACCACTAACTTCCAGCGCTCACTCCTTTCCAGCCCTCCAACTAGCTTTAGCTGAGACTTGACGTGGACGCCTCGCACGTTGGAACATTGGCCCGTGAGCCTGTTGCCATTTTTTCGTCTGCAACACCTGTACGTGGCTCCCCCTGTGCATGATATGGCACTAACCTCAGCTCCTCAGCCCGCCAATCGCCTCTGGCCGCGACTTGACGACGTCCACACGTTGAACTGCAACCAAAACGATGAGAACCTCAACGCCGACAGGGACGAGGGCGTGAAGCACAATTCCGCCAAGGGAATGGCAGCAGCGGTCTGGCAGCGGTGATGGCACAGCCGCTAAACCCCCATATCAATGTAAGTCCTTTAACCTTGATCTTGATGACTGTTAACGAAGACGGCGATGATGAGCTCGACAACGACGCCTCTGCGAAATGGAAGGCTCATAACACCACTGTTTCATCGTTTCGAGATGATCCGTCGGCGGAAGGAAGCTCTGGATGAGGGTAACACGTTCTCTATCCTCTGGTAAGTCGTCGTGCTCGCTGTTCTCTTCGACACTGTCGCTAACAATCTTTGGTAGGACTTCTAGTTGAATAGTATGCGCACAGGACGCGGCGTCGTTAGGTCGATGACTTTCTTTGTATTCAGGTCATTGACGTGTAATCGTACATATGTACTAGTCTTATGTGTAGAGTATTAAATCAATTGATTTGTTTTAAATTTCAAGGGGGTTCCAAAATTATAATTTTGTACACTGGGCTGTTTAATTTTTTTCAGCCCTTAAGCTTGACCCTACCTACCTCACTTACCATATATGGTAAGTGCACGTGATCCCGCCTTTGGCAGGGCAGCCTAATTAGGGTCTCGAGCGCCACCTTAATCAAGAATTTGTCTATGACACTTTGTGAATCACCTGTAGCTGATATATTCAGTTACTGAGAGCATTGAAACTAGGACTAATTATATCTCAGAGAACTTACGGGACCATACAGGTACTAGCCCAGCCTTGGCTTAACCCGGTACTGAAGCTAGCATAGGAAATATGTTACATGTATAATATTTTCACTAGTTAAAGACTCAATTGGAGTTCTAAGACTTGTTTAAGTGTCCTCTATAGTCATATTTAAGGTGGTACAAAAAACTTTTTTCAGACCTCCGTGTTGACCCTACCTACCTACCGGGTGTATCGGACTTTAAGTCCGGAACCCCCTTGTTAAATTTCTCAAATGTGTGGCGTAGTAGAACAATAGGCTATAGCCTATAAGAGGTATACTAGGCATTCCACAGGGAGCCAACAGGGATGTCTGGGGATGACTTGGATTCCCTCAGAGATCAACTGCATCTCTCCGGGGAAAGGTACCCTACCCACCAGGGACCATGTGTCCCGGAATGATGGGTGATCTTTGGCATCCCTAGGATCTCTGCAGGGATGCTAGGGATGCGAGTATCTCTGCAGAGATCCCAGGGAAAACCCCGACGTTTTACTGATGCAGTTTTATTCATACTAGACTATGAAGCGCATCCGCTCTCGCGGTGATACCCTGAATGCGGCCACGCTTACACTTGACTCAGGACTGTTCTTCTTCAATTCCTGATGTTATCCAATTCGAAGCGTGTCATTGGAAAGCGCACAAGCATACCCTCCAAGGACTCCCAGTTTGAACTGTTGCCAGACATAAGCGTGAAACACTTGTGCGTCGTTTTGGCTCAAACTTGGCCATGCTTTGGGCTAATCTTACGTTGTGAAAACAGACTGTGTCCGGTCAAGACCACCTCCGGATTCTCAGGTCGGAGTCTGAGTTGGCATCGCGCTTTACATATCCAATTGATCTCCATCCCAGTTGTGCGAGTAGATGCCCATCGACTGGCGAGATACTGGTCGGGTTCGCGGCGCTGTGGGAACGTACACCAAAGTTGAATTGCCCGGGCAAGTATCAAATACAGCAGACAGCGTGTTGGTGGCGAGCGTGAGCTCTTACTGATCCGGATAAGGGCGACATGTGGATGACGGTACAGTTTCAGACTTACATCGGCGAAAAGATATACGGCTTGGGCGAACGATTTGGACCGTTTGTCAAAAATGGGCAGGTTCGTGTTCTCTCAGGTTCGTTTGCCACTCGATGCTGAAGAGAATGAATAGGCCGTTGAGATATGGAATGAAAGTGGCGGGACATCCTCTGAATTGGTGTACAAGAATATTCCCTTTTTCCTTAGCTTGCGCGGATACGGCGTGTGGGTCGCTTTTCCTGGCTTCGTTAGCTTTGAAATTCAGAGCGAAAGTAGGTTTTTATGCTTCTACTGTGGCAGATGAATCACTGTATCATTCCTAGGTGCGAGTCGAATTAACATCTCGGTGCCAATGGAGGCGATATCACTCTACTGTACAGTTTCATTCAATTCATCAGGCCATGTGACCTGTGACCGGCCTGACGAAAATTTGAATTCGTCGCGGCGCCGCAGGTGCCGTGACATGCAAAAAAATTTCGTCATAATACCCCCAATTTGGCCAACTTTAGAGCCATTTTTGGTGAAATTTGCTGGCCAGATTCGTCAGATTTCCGCAGGACCTGTGACTGGTGTGACAATTCGTCGATTTTGGGTCCCTTGTGACCCGTGACCGACGAATTGAATGAAACTCTACAGTACATCATGCACGGTCCTACACCAAAGGCGATCCTTGAGCGGTATACGGCTATCACTGGACGCCCAGCGCTTCCTCCACCTTGGACATTCGACCTATGGCTTTCCACGTCCTTCACGACTGAAGTACGACAAGTCGACAGTTACTAGCTTTCTTCAAGGGATGCAGGATCGAGATATTTCTGTGGGGGTACTTATTCCAAGCTTCTGGATGAAGGCATTCCAGTGGTGTGATTTCGAGTTTGACAACAAGTTTTTCCCGGATGCGAAGGGACAGCTTTCGCGTCTGAAGGTGAAGGGGATATACTATAAGGTCGCGTGTTTTCTTCGAGTTTAGCGTGCTCAAAAAGGAATAGATCTGTGTTTGGATCAACCCATGTATTGCTCAGGAAAGCAAGATATTCGATGAAGGTGTCGAAAGAGACTTTTCATCAAGAAACAAGATGGGAGTGTGTGGCAATTCGATTTATTGGGTTTGTGACATTCGCTTCCAGACGTCTGTGCTGAGTAGCGTTATAGCAAGCGGGTATGGCCTTTGTGATTTCACCAATCCCGCCGCCTGCTTGTTGTACCATCCCAAGCTTGTCACCTTCATGGATATGGGTGTTGATACTTTCAAGTAACACCTCCTACCCAAATGTTTCATCTATACTCAACACTTTCAGACCGACTTTAGCGAACATATCCCAATGAGCAAAACGGTTTACTTCGTCGTGGCTTCGATGGCTCACATCCTGCGAAGATGCACAACTACTACTCTTTCCTCTACAGTAAAGTCACATTTGACGCTGTGGAGAAGTACAAGGGCAAGCATGAAGTGATTGTATTCGCGCGCGCTGCGATGGCTGGTGGGCAGCGGTTTCCTGTGCATTTGGGAGGAGACCCGATGTCGACGTTTGAGGCTATAGTGGAGATGTTGATGGGCGGGTTGAGTTTGGGCGTGTCGGGGTTCGGGTACTGGGTGCATGATATCGGGGGTTTATGCGTGACTTGGGTACGGTTGTTTAAGTTTCTGTGTGGAGGCTTTGAGGCTGACATCAAGTAGGTGGTGGAGATTTTCATGGAGGAGATATAAACAGTGGTTTGTGTTTGGGGCATTATCCAGTCATTCGCGGTTACATGGGAGTAGAAGTTATCGAGTGCGTTTTAACGTTATACTCCCTTGATGAATGTACAAGTTGACGTCCCATGGCTCCAATGGCTCGTATGTACACGAAACTGGCGAAGCGGATCGAGTACTAGAGAAATTCATCGATCTCAAGCTTTCGCTCAGGCCTACCTCTACGCGACAGCTGTTGACACCCACGAACGGTT
>JADNRX010000716.1:0-25752 GCA_015501595.1 Hymenopellis radicata
AGGAGTCTTTTGAGCCGCTTCCTGTATGCAGCACATCGATGCTGGCGTCGTTGTTGTTGGACCTCCAAGACAAAGGTCTTGAAGTTTCCTGGACGATGGAGTCGGAAGACGTGTTGAAGGAAGGACGGGAATATAGACACGCTTCTTGTAATTTCTTTCCGCGTTAACGATCTCATTGACCACAAATATGTCATTTTCTCCTTTGCTCAACGCAGTCGCTCTGTAGGACAGGTATGACTCGATTCTGTCCCCACTACACAGCGTCGTACTGACCGTTCCATCCTTTGAACTGTCGACCAAATACTAGAGGAATCACTGTGGATCGATCACTGCGCGCTCTTACGACGGTCACGACAGAGTACAAGCGGCGTGGACGATATAATGTATACATAGACTGAACAAGGTCAAATGTCAAAGTCATATGTAAGATCTTCTTCGAAGCCTACAGGGCAGCATGTGGTGAATGAAGAGATATCCCTTCCCATGGTTAAGTGATGATGGTGGTGGTTAAGCTCGAAGCGGCGCTCGAACACATTCGGCAACTCAATCGCCGAAGGCTATATCCGAATATAACCGAAGCGCCCTCTCTACAACCATCATGGGCTGCACTTTAGATAAAACTGCCCGAGGATTTATCAATTCTAGTTCTCAGTTTCCTTGAAGTTCCTGAGATACTCATTCCTCCGCGAGGTAGGTCCCGACAAGCATATCCCACTTCAATGCTCACCAGGCTCAAGCCTAGACCTCCAGACGTCTTCATGACATTTCCACACTCCACATCGTCTGGATCAATGCCTCTCAAAATGCGGTTTTCCCTTGCCCTGATGGCCAGGATCTCGAGCAGCATACGCGCCGATGCTACCGCGTCACATCCAAATGGCGATCCGGAAGACTAGATTTGACAACCCAGACTGAATTTCATGGCACACTCAGCACGTCCATAACCGAAGTCCGGTTCTTTAGGGAGAACTGGATATTGACTGTGGCGAATGCTATATGGTCGGTTCTGACCATCTGGGATTGGAAGTCGGGAATCAAACGCAGCGAGTGGTCGCCTCAAAGGATCCGTCTTCAATGGGCCGCTTACTCTGAATGCCAATCCAGATGCAGTCGCATGTGCTGCTATCCTCACCAGTCAGCTCAATGGGTGTGCGTCTTCTGGGCCGCCCAAACACAGCTAATATAATGTCCCACAGACCTCAACATATTGTTCTGCTTGCTCTCGATGACGCTGGGCGATTAACCAGCATCCTAGAGATTCCAACCACCTTACGACCAATAGCATTGCACGGGACGCGTCTCGCTCTCTGCGACGACGCGCGCATTACCACCATTCACGATTATGAATTAGGAACAACCGTGTGCCTCGACTCTCCTCTAGTACACGGCGTCGACCACTGCATTGACGTGGTGTTCGCGCCTTTCCACCTTCTCATTGTCCGGGCCCGGTCAATAGCGCTCTTCCATTATCCCTCGGGCGACCTGATCGCCATACATTCATTTGGGTGGGTCGACGGTGCCAGCGTCTCGTATAACCAACACACAAACGTGATATCTCTTCTTATCCGGCACCAAAGTGATAATCCGTGGACGGCTGATGTGAGCACCCTTCAACTGCACAATATCTTCCCGACAAACGACGGCGCGGGTTTCATTTTCCCGCCAGTCGCCGCTGCTGGCATCTCATCGCCGCGCGGAGCCCTTCGCTGCCCCGATGTCGTGCTCGGGCGTTATGGCACCGCCGTCTGGATCAGCCCCCAGGAGCGCACTATGGTTGTTGATGAGGCCTCGGATTTACTTTCAAAGGAAACCCTCGTTGCTGCCGCGTTCCCGGGCCCGTTGAATGTCGATTCTAGTGTCACAGCAGTGAAGATGTGTACGAATTCATTGAACAACTGGACGGCGCTGGACTATGATGAAGAGCACGGTCGAGTTGCTCTTGGGTCTAGCTTTGGGAAGGTTACAGTGCTGCAGTTATAGTAAGGATGCATGTGCAGATTGGCATGACGGTTGTCGCCGTGGCGGGGGTAGGACGCGGGCATAGTTGATGTGATTCTGTGGGGGAAAATGTGCATGGTGGACGGCGTCCCATTGGGATTCCATGATTCGACCTTCCTACCAAAGGTGATTCCCGCATTTGAGAGAATATCGCCCGAGAACCTCAGTAAATGCTCGTTGTCGAAGAGAAGATGGTTTGAAAACATTTTAGACATCCCTAGGATACCGCGTTGTTCTCTTGATCCCTACTGTCCGGTCTGTGCCGCCACACTCTCCCAAAACCTGCATGTCTTTAAGCAAGAAATAGGTCGACTTTCAACGTGAATACTTACGCGCATCTCCTCAACAACGAAGCAGAAGTACTGAATGGCTCGATTAACGGTTCTCCGTCCTCCGTTCTATTGAACATCATCTCGGTCTTTTTGCCTGTGACCTTGTACCGATCCCAAGCAGGTATAATCGTCGGCTCGAACGTGTCTGCGGGATTCAGAGTCGACGCGAATCCTGGGAAGGATGCAGCGAACGCTGTGACAAAGTCTGTGTTGTTGAACGGAGGTCCATTCAGGAGTCTGGGCGGTAAATGAGACGTGCGCCTGCTTGGACGCAAATCAAAGAACTGACGAAGGGAAGTAGAAGACTACGTCAAGCCCATGCGTCCCAGGCGGTATGGCGAATTTAGCCTGTTCAGTCAGCGTGTTAAAACGATGCGCTTTATGTACGCTTACCTTGAACGCGTGCCCATCAAAAGCTTTGAGGAGGAAATACGACGGGCATACGAAGACGGCTAATACAAGCATCAGCGTCACTTGCGCGTCCTCACATATGAACGACCTACAATCACTCATAATCGATACGACCTGATCAAACGCGCTTCCCAAGCCGGCACGAGAGTATACAGCAGCACCCGCCTTCACATTTTTGTCACTCAGCTTCGGATACAATTCCCGGAGATAATCCGCCACAACAGCCGAGTCTGAGATATTTGGGTCCACGTATAACAGCCCTTCGTTGGCGTTTGTCACTGCGTATAACATGTCCTGTAAACCACAGAGTCAGCCTCAGATACGTTCAGTCAGAATGAGGCACCCACCCCGTTGAGTTTTCGCTGACACAAAGCCTCGCTCGGTCGCTGAGTGATGAACGTTCCGTCGACTACTGGATTGAACACGAACGTCCCGTAGAAGCCCCGGGTAACGACTGCAGTGTTGACGGCTTGGAGAATCGCGGTATCGATGTGCCGAAGACAATTCAACGCGTCTTTTTCTGTTGAACAGCTGCAGAAGGTTTGTAGTGAAGTACTTGATGCAACAGATAAATCAACGTACTTCGCGCGAGTGACAACTTCAGAATACAATTGCTAACAGAATGGTTAGCTTTCACATCGAAGATACCTGCGCACCCACCTCCGGGATCGCATCGTTGTACTGATACTGGGACGGCAAGAAGGTAGAGCTCGTAATAGCCCCTCTGAAAAGAGCCGGCGAGGTGCGACCGCCATTGGCTACAACATGCTGGAGGACAGACCCAGCTCCTGAGAATCCAGACCATCAGAACTTGGCAAATCAGTAGGAAAGGCACTGGAGAAGCACACCTGCTGATTCACCCCAAATCGTAACTTGCGCAGGATCACCTCCGAATTTCTCAATCTTGAGAAATGTCAGCAAGTTCCTAAGATGATCAATCACGAAGATGTACTTACATGCTTTTGAACCCATCGCAGCGCATATTGTTGATCAACTGTAAGCAAAGATCAGCTTCTTTTGCATCTTACAGTATAGGACTTTCTACTCACGTAAACCAGCGTTCAGCACTCCGTCGTCCTTAACCGCTTGGCCCGCAAGGAAGCCAAAAAGCCCAAGCCGGTATTGGATGATGACAGTCAGAACACTATAGCCAGAGCCGCGGATGAGGTCGTCCCCAGGAAGACTACCGTTCCCTCTCGTGTAGCTGGACGCTTGGTGGTCAACGAAACAAAGAATATGTGTCGAAAGGTACAGTCTTACCCTCCCCCATGGATGAAGACAAGGATCGGTAAGCGATCCGTGACATTCCCTGGGAGCAGTTGTCCGGGTATGTAGACGCTGAAAGGTGTCATTCGCTGAGCTTTGACTGGTTCTGAAGAAAGGACGAGCGCTTACTTGAGAGAAAGACAATCCTCCGAAATACCATCGCGTCGTCACGCTTGACTTTCGAGGAGGTGGCCGATGTAACGCTTACACTACCGCCCTTGTACGGATTAGTTTCACTAATTCCATTATTGGTCGCTGGACACGCCGGACCCAACATGGTCGCGTTCTGAACCTCGGCCACCTCGACGGGGGCCTGCGGCTCGCGCCATCTCAAAGCACCTAACAGATGTCTGGTATTAACGCGTCAAATGGCGAGAGCTGGCTGTATCTCACCAATGGGAGTAGCAGCATAGCGAATACCCCGGAAACGAGTAATGTTTGTGCTGGAGGAGAAGGCGCCTTGGTACTTTGCATACCCAAGGTCGACAATAGGACTGGCGTCTTGTGCCCAGGAGCCTTGCGCGAAGAGCAGACAGAAAGCCAGCAAACGATGATACATGACTGACGAAGTGTCCAGTTCCCACCCCTCACGTACCTTATAACTGTTGGCAGTGTAGCCTCAGAGAAGAGTGATCAACTGACGAGCACACCGATTGATCGTTCATGATGCTGATGTTGATACCCCGAACCATCTGTGATGCATCACTTCTGTATTTCGCGTCTGTGCCAGTACAAAACTTCGCCTACGAAAACCTGATGTGTAGCAGGCTCCTCAACGACCCGTTGATGTGCTCACTCTCTTAGCTTCAAATGCCATCGACGGCTGGTTTAGGAGCGTGGATTTGTAGTGTATATCTGCATGAGTAGAGAAAATAGCACATCTGTCCTAACGCTTCTCATTCGGAACCGCAACGGGCGCCATGACCGACCTCAAACCCGTCCAGAACGTCGGCCCGAGCATGTAGTACGCGACGCCAAACGCGGCACCTCCCAGATGTGCGTAGTGGTCGAAGAAGCGCCATCCGCGAAGGATACCGATGAAATCGAGAAGAACCAAGCCGCCAACACCCCACTGGATGTTGATGGGGTAGGACGGCGGTATGCTTAGCGCTATCTGGCTGGTGGGGTATGCGAGTGCGGTCAATGTGAGACAAGAATATATTGCGCCGGATGCGCCGAGAGAGGGCACGATGGTCGGAGCGGCTTTGGCAGTTGTAGAGGCGGCAGCTCCTGTGGCTGTCGAGGAGACCGCGGCGGCCCATGTGTCGGTGACTTTTGGAACGTTTGTGGGGGAGGCGAGGTGGGCGACGAGGCGAGGATATCGTATTTTACAGGCGATGACATGGGAGACGAAGGCGGAGAATGTACCAGCTAGGAACAACATTAGTGGGTAGTAAGAGAAAAGAAGTAATGATCACCTGTCAAGTAGAAGGCGGCAAAATGGAAGTAGGGCGTAGCTTCGAGCTGGCCCTCAGGTGCGGCTTTAGCTTGAGAGGTGTTTAAATATGCGGCTGCAGACGCGCCAAAGCCTTCGAGCGCCAGACAATTGAATAACAGATGCAGAAATGAACGATGACTATAACAGTATTAAAAGCGGCGACACATAATAACAAAGAACATCTCACCTGAACACGCTTGTTATCATTGTGAACGACAGCCCAGACAATGGGTTGTGCGTAAAGTTGCGAACCATGTATGGTTCGAAGCGGCGGAATTGCCATGCAATGTACACGCCGGCGTTGAGCAGACATATCGTCCAACACAGGCGTTTCCCGTCCGAAGCATCTGCGTAGGGCTGCGCTACGGCCAAGTACGCGCCGACGAGCCACGGCCTAATCAACCCAGGCATCGAGGCGACATTTTCCTGAAAGCGGGCAAAATGTGCTCGCAGTCCCTGCAGGACATTCAGTACTTGTTCGCCACATTCGCCCAGGGAACGCACCTTGACCAACTCGACTTGCTGTGCCCGCCGGAGGTCCACATTTGTGATCGTCGCACCCCAGCGCGTGGCCGACGTCAACCTCTGCGTCCATATTTCCGTTTCCAAATTGGTGCGGAATGAAGCATATGTGAAGACCGTCGCCGAGCCCAATAACAGAAACTGTCGTCTCCCTAAATTTATTTTATTACAATTGTGCTCTGTAAACGCACCACCAGCTGGTTCGTTATTGACGGAGGGGCGAGCTCGAGGCTAGACGCCCCTTTTGAGCGCCACGGGAGCTTGACGCTCGATATGAAGCTGCGCGTCGGAGCATGGCGCAGATGGAGGAGGCGAGGCAGGCGATGCCGCGAAAAGGAAGAAAGCATGTCAACAGCGATCAACAACTCTGCTCCTCCACCGTGACGCGTTGCCCGGCTGGGCGAATACGACTTTCATCGGCAGCATGGACGATGCCGAGTCCTCTGTGCGATCATGGGGCGCTGTTAGACTGGGAGAAGATGCGCTGCGTGTCCTGGATGCGGATGAAGAAGTTAATCTCGCGCCTCTTGTCGAGTTCTCGTTCTAAACCGAATGCAGGTGATCTTGTTGTACTCTGACCGAGACGTCGAGACGTCGACAGAAAACTTTCGTGGTCTGGGACATGTGGACTCGCAGCAGAACGTTCTGTCAATTGACCTCGAGCTTACACCGAGAAATAAATCGAACATTGGATCTGGTCATCGCGGAAGATCTGCGAAAAAGCATACCAAAACGGCGAAGCCACAAGGAAAGACGATCTCTCTACAAATCGCACAGGACGTTACCGCTCTGCGCAGTCGCGCCGGTGACACAGGGAGCATCGTGTGGAAAGCAAGGTGCGCTGTACTTTTCATCAAGAGCTAGGGAACTGATTTCTACTTAGCGTTGATTTTGCGCGCCTTGTTCTGCAGCAAATGAACTACGGTCTTCCTGCAGAATCTCTCCTCGTCAAGGAGCGCCTCGATGAACTGACTGTATTGGAACTTGGGTATATTTTCCTCAAACACGCGCCAAGCCTTCCCTAATTGTCTCTAGTGCTGGTACTGGTATACTTGCACTTCTACTTCACTCCTGCTTCAAGAAATACATCGCTACAGACACCGCTGCTATGCTACATCTCCTTAACAAGAATCTCGCTCACAAAGACAACGTATATGTATCTGAACTTGATTGGGTCACTCTACTCTCCACTCCCCCACGTTTACGACCTCGAGCATTTGACTTTCCCACACTCGACTTGATATTCGCCGTGGATTGCGTCTATAATCCCTCGCTCATGCCGGCTTTCGTGGAGACTATTGATTACCTTTGCGCAGTTGATCTCACGACCGTTGTAGTCGTCATAGAACTGCGCGACGAAGGTGCGGTGACGGCGATGTTTGAGCTGTGGTTGGCTCAAGGGAATTGGGAGATCTGGAGGGTTGGCCGAAGCAATGGATTGGGAAAACCTTACGCGGTTTGGGCGGCTAGGAAGACGAAGGAGAAGATAGATACAAAGGGTAGGCGTCTCATTTGACTCTGAATTTGTTGATCCTCATCCCATTTTCAGATATATAGCATGCTTGTATTGAGAAGCGCAGTTCAACTTCTTGCATGGAATACCGCGCTTGCTTGAAAGTAATCATTGACGATCATTTCTTCAAAGTTTGTTTCCGGAGAGGTTATATAGATGGAGGAGAAATCGTCGACCACCCTTGCAAGTCTTTCAAAATGGCACGCACCAAGCAATCCGCTCGCAAGTCCACTGGAGGTACATAACCGTTGCTCTGGGATTTATACCGTTACTAATTTGCAGCAACAGGTAAACCTCCTACCTTCAGGAGACCGTTACTCAATAATGCCCACAACACGCAAAGATCAGTGAAGACGGTTAGC
The DNA here is from genome assembly GCA_015501595.1 of Hymenopellis radicata. Taxonomy (NCBI): domain Eukaryota; kingdom Fungi; phylum Basidiomycota; class Agaricomycetes; order Agaricales; family Physalacriaceae; genus Hymenopellis; species Hymenopellis radicata. Next base: position 7,843 of record JADNRX010000716.1, read on the forward strand.
CGCAACGTATGCGCCATGTCTTTGTCTCGTCTCCTTGAAGTTGACGTTCATACAAGACTTCCTGGGCTCAACATCAGACCGACCGACCCCGCCGTTTTCGCCCCGGCCAAGTCGCACTTCGGCAGATACGCCAGTACCAAAGTTCCACTGAGCTGCTCATCCGTAGGCTCCCGTTCCAGCGCCTCGTTCGTGAAATTGCCCAGGAGTTGATGGTAGGTCCACTTGTGTTATCTGATGGCATCTTCTGATCCACGTCCTTGGCAGTACTTCCCCGGTCTACGTTTCCAAAGTTCCGCGCTCAACGCCCTGCAAGAAGCAGCCGAGGCATTCCTAGTTGAATTGTTCGAGGCGGCGAACATGGCGGCAATCCACGCCAAGCGTGTCACGATAATGCCCAGAGACATGTTGCTTGTAAAGCGCATTCGTGGTCCCACATTTTATTAGGCTCATCCATCTACCATGTATGCTGTACTTTTGTAATTCTAAGCTTGTCGTCCGTCGGTTGAATTTATGGAAAAGCTGTGTGTGTCGGACTCAGATACTGGACGACTTCCCGTAACATTTAGAAAGCTAGATTATCTTCTAAATGTCAGATGATTGGAACTCCGCAATTTAGGAAACCAGACATGCAAACCGTAAGCCAATCTAGAAAAGATGGCAATTCGACACGATAAACCTCCTGCCGCGGCTGCCGACGTCTTAATCCCTTAAGGAAATCTCGAAAACAGCTCGAAAACGACGTGTTCTTGACTCGGAGGTAGGTTGCTTGTCAAGGATGCCTTTGGCCATGATTTTGAGCTCACGGTGTGAAGGGAATGTAAGAAGTGACACACCACTGTGTGTGCCGTGCTTTCGGGGCACTAACGACGACATCTAGAAAGTAAGTTTTACTCTGGAAGAGGGGGTAGGGGGGTGTCTCCAGACTATAATCTGAAAGCAGCCCACCGCGATAGATTTTGCGCAGGGAAGCCTGATACCCTGGCGCCGGGCTCGGCAGATTGCCTCTTTCGGTGTTTAGAAAATAATCTATGTTTCTAAATGGTTACGGGAAGTCGTCCACTGGGTGACTTTCCATAACGCTGTGTAGATTAAATTCAATCAAAGGTTGAGAAAAAGCTGTCTTGCCGAGCCCGCCGACCGTCCCAAAGGGTCTTCGGCGCTGTTCGCTCCACTTTTGATGGCAAAACAGCGTCTTCAGATTTTGAGTCTGAAGGAGGGGTGCGCACCCTCCCTCCAGACTCAGATGTAACAAAATGATAGTTTGCACATCCGAATTCGGCAGAAGGGAGGCGGCATCGCGTCGGCATGCCGTGTTCATATCCCAATGTGGATGTAACGGGCGCCATGACTGCTGCGCCACTATTCAACAACATCGCGGTGTTTGCTGGAGCCTGACTGAGCCAGAATGGCCAATACTTTCACCAGAAACAGTGTGAATTCAGCACTGAGGCAATACAACAGCTTCCTGCTAGCCAGGTAAACTGGAGAGTTCTTATTTCTTGCGATTGTAGATAAACAGGCTTATGGTTTACATTCCGACTAGATACTCAGGATGATAACTATCCCTGACCTGTTTGAAGATGATTTTGAATCTAAAATCGTTATGGAAAGTTATCCACTAATCGATGCTGAATACTGAGGCATAGTAAACACGTTGTAGTCCCACTTTGACCGATTCCCGAATGTCTGGACAGTGGACACCTCTGACTGCGGTGGCCGAGTCCGCCGTACTCAATTACTGCGGATGTCCGGTAAAGATGGAGAGCAAAAGATGAAAGCCAGAAGAGGTCTTTGTCTGCTCATAAACATGGTGCTCAGACTGTCGTAGGCATGTCAGAAACGTTCATCCAAGTACCCGAGACCTCCTCTTCTTCTTCGGAGAGCAACGGGAATAACCAATGCGATCACGTGTGGATCATCCGAAGGCCGAATACGGAAGCGCAGTTCCTCTTGGCCGGCGTAATTATTGTTTTGCCCTTGGTCATCTTTTTTTGCTACTCGCTGGGCGACCTACACCGCTTTCTTCTTAAATACTTACTCGTTCATTCATTCACAACCTATTCCCTTTTCTTCCCCACAACAATATGCTATCAACATATCCGCTATGTATCGCTGTGCTGCTTTCCATATCGACGGACGTTATTGCTGCTCCGCAGCCCAAGGCGAGGACGACTGGCACTGGTGTCATGTCCGTGGATCTGAAGCGTCGAGCGATGCCGCCCAAGACATTAGAGGAGAAGGCGCTATGGGCAAAGAGCCACAGAGAGCTCCTACACACAAAGTACGGTCGGGCGTTGCCTGGTGGGAAGCGCAGTACTGGCACAAATCTGTGCGTCTTCGAGTCTGTTCCTCCTGCTTAACTAACATGTCCCCAGGCTTGTCAACCAAGGAACTGATTCGAGGTGAATACATCGCAAAGACAATTGACTTGACGTTCTGACATTGTACTAGTTTCTATGGCTCGTTAGCCATTGGCACTCCTGCCGTTTCTTACAATGTCATTCTCGACACCGGTTCCGCGTACGTCTCTCCATGGAAATGACGCCAAGCTTCACACACTCAAATTCGTTATGCAGTGACATGTGGATCGCAGATAGCAGTTGCATTACCGGTTGCGACAGCATACCCACCTTTGCCACCGCCGATTCCTCCTCCTACACCAACACCTCAGAATCATTCAGCATAACCTATGGAAGCGGCGCCGCAGCAGGCGTGCTCGGTTCGGACACCGTCCAAATGGCCGGCTTTTCCGTCTCAAACCAGGTCTTTGCTGTTTGTGATCAGGTTTCCTCCGGGCTGCTCTCGGACCCCGTTTCTGGTCTTCTGGGGCTCGCTTGGCAATCAATAGCGAGCTCGGGCGCCACGCCATTTTGGGAGGCACTGGTTGCCGGTGGTGCTTGGGACTCTGCCCTCATGGCATTCCATCTTACTCGGTATGTACTCCCGATGGTGCCGCTTCCCGTTTTACTCATTGCTCACCCGCAGTTATCTCAATGTAAATGGCGCCGCGCAGTTGGAGAACGGTGGATCGTTTACCATGGGCGCGGTCAACTCGTCTCTTTTCACTGGGGATATCGAGTACGTTAGCCTTGTGGATTCCGGCTCGTATTGGATGATCCCCATAACGTGTATGTGTGTCCCTCCGTCGGTTATGGACAGCATTTCTCAATTCATTTCTAGCGTTGACTGTGCAAGGCAGTACAGCCTCCATTGGAAGTGGATCTGCTGCCTATGCGGCTATCGATACAGGCACCACGCTCGTTGGCGGTCCCTCGGACCAGATCGCTAGCGTTTACTCACTCATTCCCGGTGCGACTGCGGGCACAGGCAGCTATGAGGGATACTATCTTTATCGTGCGTGGTTTTGCTTCCACCCCGTTCAAAATTAGATTTTGTTTTTAGCCTGCGACACAACCGTGAACGTCACTGTCTCATTTGGCGGGAAATCGTGGTCCATCTCCAACGATGACTTTTTGCTGCAGCAAATCTCCAAGACCGAATGTATCGGCGCGTTCTTTGACTTTACTGGTGGGAACAGCGGGCCTGCGTGGATCTTTGGTGACACTTTTCTCGTGAGCTTCTTCACGTCACCTTTCATTTGTTGTTGGCTTATGGCATGATTAGAAAAACGTCTACTCTGTGTACCGCTACAACACCCCCGCAGTCGGGTTCGCTGAGCTGAGCACGGTGGCATCAGCGATGAACGGCAACCTTGAGGCCAAGGTGCCCACCGCGACGATCGGCTCCGTAGCTGCTGCGGTGTCCGCGACTGGCACGAGCAGCCGCAATTCTGATGGTGCGCTCAGGAGTAGTCCTTCCCTCGCGATCTTGGGAGCGATCGTCGCGACCGTGGTCTTCTTTGCCTCATAATAACGCCCTCATAACGATAGCTATTTTTTGTTTTGTTTTGTTTCTTTGTACAAGTTGTGGGACTACTACGCACGCACATTCTATCTACGCTATCACTACCAATCACTGTATCCGTAGCAACATTATCAGACTTTGAGAATTTAATGCTAATCATTTGCATCATGTGTGGCGCAGAATAAGGGGGAAGGTTTATTATTATCGGCGCAGCTTGAGGTTACCGTGAGGTTCGTTCTTTTTTTAAAGAAAACATTCACGAAGTCCAATTTTATACTACTATACTCTCTCGTAGTACATGTCAAAGTCTAGGTATGTAGGTAGTGCCATGGCAATGCGACTCGTTTTGTCTTCTCTTCTTTTGGGGCGCTCAGGATGGTCGGGTTACGACGATCCTTCTCGCGTGTGCGTGTGTGTCGCGTTGGGTATTCGCGTACGTCGTATGGGTTCACGAGTCTGGAAGGGGTCTCGGGAGGCAGCGTGGTGGGGCAGACGCCGTGGTTGTAGGGGTGCGAAGTCTGTGGGTAAGCGTGCTGTATGTGTCGGCGACGAATGGAATGAGGTGGGGGATGTTTTTGGGTTCTGTGAGGAGATGTGTGCCAGTTTGAGCTCGTTCGCTCTGGTATTAATGCGGCGTTTAAGATGTTCCCGATGGTTGGACAACGTATGAGGAAGTGAAAGACATCCTCTTTGTGATAACGACACAAGGGGGTTGTCGACTTTACGGGTTCGTTCGTTTAGATCGCAAGATGCCACTGAGTGCGTCGGTAGACCGATAGTGTGTACCGTTAGAGAGCTTCATTTTACATACACTCTCATCGAGCTTGAAGCCGAGGTCTCCACAATCACCGTGATTTTATACGAGCACAGTGACAGTACAATCACGACGTGCGGTGCTCGGGAACAGGATTGACTTTCTATACCTTTTGGTGTTCAGAGTAAGCGGCCCATTGAAGACGGATCCTTGAGGCGACCCCTCGCCGCATTTGATTCCCGACTTCCAGCATTCACCACAGTCAATATCCAGTTCTCTCTAAAGAACCGGACTTCGGTTATGGACGTGCTCAGCGCGGCCATGAATTCAATCTGCGTTGTCAAATCTAGTCACCATTTGGATGTGACGCGGTAGCATCGGCGCGTATGCTGCTCGAAATCCTGGCCATCAGGGCAAGGGAAGACCGCATTTTTAGAGGCGTTGATCCAGACGATGTGGAGTGCGAAATGTCATGAAGACGTCTGGAGGTCTACGCTTGAGCCTGATGAGCATTGCAGTGGGATATGCTTGTCGGGACCTACCATAATATTCCTGTATTTGGTTACGCTAGTAGTAGTGGGGACAAAATCGAGTCATACCTGTCCTACAGAGCAAGAAAATAAGCCGTTTTCGCTTTGATCTTACCGGGGCTGAGTTGAGCAAAAGAGAAAATGACATATTTGTTGTCAATGATATCGTCAACGCGGAAAGAAATTACAAGAAGCGCTGTCTATATTCCTGTCCTTCCTTCAGCACGTCTTCCGACTCCATCGTCCAGGAAACTTCAAGACCTTTGTCTTGGAGGTCCAACAACAACAACGCCAGCATCGATGTGCTGCATACAGGATGCGGCTCGAAAGACTCCTCCATTGAAAACGTCAATTTCGAGAGCCGGGCCACATCACTCTGAACATCCCACCGTGACCGAACCATGGTCGGAAGTCGTTCGTTGATGAAGAGACCATCAGTTGTCGTAGTGAACCTGAGCTCGAGTTCGCGCAGGCTAGGGAGGAATATTTGCGAATCAGTGACCGTGAGGAGGTCGAGGAATGTCGAGGTTTCATCAAACAAGTCCAAATCCATGCCGAGGAGCACTCGAAATGAGGTGATGCTCGACAGCCGGAGAATTGAAGTGATTTTCTCGGGAGGAATATCATGGTAGACGTCGAGCGTGAAAGTTTTCAGTTTACACTGTGACCGCTCGACCAAGTGGGAGAGCAGTGAGTCGTCCGTGGGATGATGTATTGTACAAGTAACGTGGTACTCGTCGCTTTGGTGTACGATCAGGTCATCCAGGTGGGGGAGGGATATTTTCTCTAGCGCGGGAGACATGCTGCACGATGAATCAAGCGTCAGCCGACGTAGGTTCTCGTGGACCAGTTCTTTGCCGTCAACCCGGTCATGAATGCCAATGCAAGTGATATCTAGTTTGACGAGCTGCCGCGCCGAAGTCAAGAATTGGAGGAATGTTCCCGAATTCGAAAATGGGCCGGCGAAAGAGGTCAGAGATGGCCAATGGATCTTCACCGCCTTGAAATAGTCGAGAGGCAGAGTCATGTCGAGGGAATGAAGGGAGGGATGAAAAAAGAGATTGAGAGACTTTAATTCTTCCTCGCGGCCCAGCCACCCATAATAGGTCACTGTCAGACTCTCCAGGATCCCTAAATGGGCGCGGTCCAGCACACTCAAAAATGACAACAGAGAAGAACGCGTGACAGTCATATCCAGAGAGCGACACCGGGCCATATGTCCCGATAGCGCTCCTAGTAGTCTGTCGGTGTCGGAGCTTTGAGAAAAGTGGCTTTGCGAGGAAATGTGGATAGTGAGAGGGTGTGGGCTGGAAAGAACAAGCTGTTCTTCAATGCCATGCGTCACCAATTCTTCGTCTTTCTCAACCAAGTTGATGTTCGACCACAAGGGGGGAGACGCCCGGGACAACATGCGCCAAGACTTGCACACGTGACCAAGTTTGAACAGGAAAATCAGCCCATGCGGCCGTGCGGTGGCTCCGTGGACGAGAGAGAATATAAGGAGGAGGATTTCTGGTGGAATGGAACGAATTGGTGCCGCCAATGACTCGGTCCGCCGAATTTCAATCTCTGTTGCTGCGATTTCCTTTCGCTTCTGGAGAATAAGAGATTTTAGGCGCGTAATATCCTCGCATAGCAGGCCTTGGCGGGTCTTAAGCGCGCCGACGCGGTCTGGGATACATGACGACGCGGCGCTCGACGGTATATGCCCCGAGCGCAGTACATCGAGGACATTCCAGGACGAGTCGACAGTGTCCGACGACGGATTAAATCCGCAGCGCGTGCAAGGCGTTGCTGTCGGTATTGACATAGCTGCTGAAGGGCAGAACTGAGCCTTGGAACCAAATTTATAGAAAAGATGAATGGCGTACTTGCGGTGAACGTTGAACGATGGTGGTGGCTTGGGTGGTGGAGGGAAGAGGGGAGATAAGATAAGATCAGGAAGTCGACCCCGAATTAGGCAACCGATTGCAGCTCACGCGCTCGCCACCAAACAAGGTCCAGGACTCTTTACTACTTGCGTCCTCCTGACTATCTTCGGGCTTCTTGACTTGACGCCGCTTCAATTCTAAAGCAAGGCACATTACAACAAATCAGTTGAAGTACCGACGCGAGATACAAAAGTGACGGTGCATCATAGATGGTTCGGGTTTATCAACATCAGCATCATGAACTATGAATCAGTGTGCTCGCCAGTTGATCATTCTCCTCTCAGGCTACAGTTATAAGGTAGTACGTGCGGGGTGGGGGCCCAACACTTCTTGACCTCGTCAGTCATGTATCATCGTTTGCTGGCTTTCTGTCTGCTCGTCGCGCATGGCTCCTGGGCACAAGACGCCAGTCCTATTGTCGACCTTGCGTATGCAAAGTACCAAGGCGCCTTTTCCTCCAGCACAAACATTACTCGTTTCCGGGGTATTCGCTATGCTGCTCCTCCCATTGGTGAGATATAGCCAGCTCTCGTCGTTTGACGCGTTAATACCAGACATCTGTTAGGTGCTTTGAGATGGCGCGGGCCGCAGGCCCCCGTCGAGGTGCCTGAGGTTCAGAACGCGACCATGTTGGGTCCAGCGTGTCCAGCGACCAATAATGGTGTTGGTGCTACTAATCCGTACAAGGGAGGTAGTGTTACTGCACCGGCCACCTCCTCGAAAGTCAAGCGTGACGACGCCGATGGGATTTCGGAGGATTGTCTTTCTCTCAAGTAAGCGCACGTTCTTTCTTCGGAACCAGTCAAAGCTCAGCGAATGATACCTTTCAGCGTCTACATACCCGGACAACTGCTCCCAGGGAATGTCACGGATCGCTTACCGGTCCTTGTCTTCATCCATGGGGGAGGGTAAGACTGTACCTTTAACACATTCTTTGTTTCGTTGACCACCAAGCGTCCAGCTTCGCGAGAGGGAACGGTAGTCTTCCTGGGGACGACCTCATCCGCGGCTCTGGCTATAGCGTTCTGACTGTCATCATCCAATACCGGCTTGGGCTTTTTGGCTTCCTTGCGGGCCAAGCGGTCAAGGACGACGGTGCGCTGAACGCTGGTTTACGTGAGTGGAAACTCCTATACCGTAAGATGCAAATGTGAAGCTGATGCTTGCTGACAGTTGATCAACAATATGCGCTGCGATGGATTCAAACTCATGTCAGTAGATGTTTATCATCATGAGGAGAGGCACTTGCTGATATCTCTCAAGATTGAGAAATTCGGAGGGGATCCTGCGCAAGTTACGATTTGGGGTGAATCAGCAGGTGTGCTTCTCTACCTTCCTACTGGTTGCCAAGTTCTGATGGTCTGGATTATCAGGAGGGGGGTCGGTCCTTCAACATGTCATAGCCAATGATGGACGAACCTCGCCAGCTCTTTTCAAAGGAGCTATTACGAGCTCCCCCTCCTTGACATCCCAGTATGCGTACAATCATGCGATCCCGGAGGTAGGTGGGCGTGTATCTTCAGGGTAAAAACTAACCACTGTGATAGCAATTGTATTCTGAGGTTGTCACTCGCGCGAAGTATGTATTACTCGTTTGTTGCCTCAAGTACTTAGCCGCCCTTTGCAGCTGTTCCTCATCGGAAGACGCGTTGAATTGTCTTCGGCACATCGATACCGCGATTCTCCAAGCCGTCAACAATGCAATGGCTATCCGGGCCTTCTACGGGACGTTCGTCTTCCTGCCAGTCGTCGACGGAACGTTCATCACTCAACGACCGAGCGAGGCCTTGCGTCAGCGAAAACTCAACGGGGTGGGTGCCTCATTCTGACTGAACGTATCTGAGGCTGATGTGGTTCATAGGATATGTTATACGCAGTGACGAACGCCAAGGAACTGCTGTTATACGTGAACCCAAATTTAACAGACTCCGCTGTTGTGACGGATTATCTGAGGGAATTATACCCGACGCTGAGTGACAAAAGCGTGAAAGCGGGTGCTGCTGTCTACTCCCATGCCGGTTTGGGAAGTGCGTTTGATCAGGTTGCGGCGATTATGAGCGAATGTGAGGCATTTGTGTGCGGGGATGTGCATGTGGCGCTGACGCTTGTATTAGCCATCATCATATGCCCGTCGTATTTCCTCCTCGAAGCCTTTGATGGGAACGCGTTCAAGGTAACTGTACATGTTGAATTGTATACGTTTACACGCTGACTGAACAGGCTGAATTCGCCATACCGCCTGCGATCCACGGGCTTGACGTGGTCTTCTACTTCCCTTCGTGAGTTCTGCGTTTTGCGCCCAGCAGGCGCACGTCTCATTTACCGCGCAGACTCCTGAATGGACCTCCGTTCAATAACACAGACTTTGTCACAGCGTTCGCTGCATCCTTTCCAGGATTCGCCAAGACTCTGAATCCCGCAGACACGTTCAAGCCGACGATTATACCTGCCTGGGATCGGTACAAGCTCGAAGGCAAAAAGACCGAGATGATGTTCAATAAAACGGAGGCCGGAGAACCGTTAATCGAGCCTTTCTGTACTTCCGCTTCGTTGTTGGAGAGATGCGCGTAAGTATTCACGTTGAAAGTCGACCTATTTCTTGCTCAAAGACATGCAGGTTTTGGGAGAGTGTGGCGGCACAGACCGGACAGTAGGGATCACCTTGCTAGGTATGAAATTAACTGCCGGTACAAATTGGTGGCATCTCCTTTTTCAAACTTCGTCTGCTACAACTACGTTATATATGCCTTCCTTCGATCTTTACCCACCAATCCATTCCTTTGTTCGTTCGCTTTAATCGGTCATCTTCCTGCAACAATTCCGGCGAATGACCCTCCCAAAACACCGCCTCATCAAACAGGTGGCCGGCCGACCACAATCGGTGCTGAGCGGATTGAGTTTCTCGCGCGATATTGTCCAAAATGCGGGAACCACCCTTTGGTAGGAAGGCCGAATCATGGAACAATGGGACGATGCACGTTTGCCCCCGCAGAATCACATCAACTGTGCGCGCGTCCTACCCCCGGCCATGGCGACAAGAGCCATGCCAATCTGCACATGCATCTACTATAACTCCAGCACCATAACCTTCCCAAAGCTAGACCCAAGAGCAACTCGACCATGCTCTTCATCATAGTCCAGCGCCGTCCAGTTGTTCAATGAATTGGTATACATCTTCACTGCTGTGACACTAGAATCGACATTCAACGGGCCCGGGAACGCGGCAGCAACGAGGGTTTCCTTTGAAAGTAAATCCGAGGCCTCATCAAGCAACCATAGTGCGCTCCTGGGGGCTGATCCAGACGCGGTGCCGTAACGCCCGAGCACGACATCGGGGCAACGAAGGGCTCCGCGTGGCGATGAGATGCCTGCAGCGGCGACTGGCGGAAAAACGAAACCCGAGCCGTCCTTCGTTGGGAAGATGTTGTGCAGTTGGAGGGTACTCACATCAGCCGTCCACGGATTATCACTCTGGTGCCGGATAAGAAGAGATATCACGTTTGTGCGTTGGTTATACGAGACGCTGGCACCGTCGACCCACCCAAAAGAATGTATGGCGATCACGTCGCCCGAGGGATAATGGAAGAGCGCTATTGACCGGGCCCGGACGATGAGAAGGTGGAAAGGCGCGAATACCACATCGATGCAGTGGTCGACGCCGTGTACTAGAGGAGAGTCGAGGCACACAGTTGTTCCTGATTCATAATCGTGAATGGTGGTAGTGCGCGCGTCGTCGCAGAGAGCGAGACGCGTCCCGTGCAGTGATATTGGGCGTAAGGTGGTTGGAATCTCTAGGATGCTGGTTAATCGCCCAGCGTCATCGAGAGCAAGCAGAACGATATGTTGAGGTCTGCGGGACATTTTATTAGCCGTGCTCGGGCAGCCCAGAAGATGCGCACCCATTGAGCTGACTGGTGAGGATGGCAGCACATGCGACTGCATCTGGATTGGTATTCAGCGTAAGCGGCCCATTGAAGACCGATCCTTGAGGCGACCACTCGCTGCGTTTGATTCCCGACTTCCAATCCCAGATCGTCAGAACAGACCATATAGCATTCGCCACAGTTAATATCCAGTTCTCCCTAAAGAACCGGACTTCGGTTATGGACGTGCTGAGCGTGGCCATGAATTCAATCTGTGTTGTCAAATCTAGTCTTCCGGATCGCCATTTGGATGTGACGCGGTAGCATCGGCGCGTATGCTGCTCGAGATCCTGGCCATCAGGGCAAGGGAAGACCGCATTTTTAGAGGCGTTGATCCAGACGATGTGAAGTGTGGAAATGTCATGAAGACGTCTGGAGGTCTACGCTTGAGCCTGGTGAGCATGCAGTGGGATATGCTTTTGGGGACCTACCTCGCGGAGAATAAGTATCTCAGGAACTTGAAGGAAACTGAGAATTAGAATCGATACATCCTCGGGCAGTTTATCTAGAGTGCAGCCCATGATGGTTGTAGAGAGGATGGGCGCTTCGGTTATATTCGGATATATCCTTCGGCAATTGAGTTGCCGAATTGTATCCTCGAGCCTCTCGAGCGCCGCTTTGAGCTTCACCACCACCATCATCACTTAACCATGGGAAGGGATATCTCTTCATTCACCACATGCTGCCCTGAGGCTTCAAAGAAGATCTTACATATGTCTTTGACATTTGACTGATTTGCTGGCGTCCAAAATTTATTGCTATGTTACAGTAAGTCTATCTATGTACCTTCACGCGTAACGAACGACAGCCGCCTTCCTTTCCCGGGCTACTCTCCAAACCGACCAGTTAGCATTCGAATGCTCAATGAGGATCCGGATGGTTCGAGTTCCAGAAGAAATCTTTGAATAGGTTCTAGATACCGTCCACGCCGCTTGTACTCCGTCATGACCGTCGTAAGAGCGCGCAGTGATCGAGCGGGTATCCAAGTAATAGTATTTAAATGCCCAGTCATCCAGCAGATGTCCCATCCATGACCATCCTTACGACGTGCTCTCTGCTTTCCGCGTTATCTCTGCTCCTCCCTCTGGCTTTAGGCCAAGACACGGCTCCGATTGTGGACTTGGGTTATGCAAAGTATCAAGGTGCATTCGCCTCCAATATTTCCGCCTTCCGTGGTGTGCGCTTCGCTGCGCCACCTGTGGGTGAGTGTTTTTTTTTATGTGATGAGGCTGTAATGATACACGTGCCGTAGGCTCCTTGAGGTGGAGAGAACCACAGCTTCCGGAGGCCAAGCCCGACGTTCAGAATGCAACAGCGTTTGGGCCGGCGTGTCTACAAGCAACTCCTGGCCTGGCCGCCACTAACCCCTACACTGGCGTCAATGGCTCAAAGGTCGAGTTTGGTCTCGAAGTCAATTCTTCCGCTTCCAACTTGACCTCAGAGGACTGCCTATTTCTCAGGTAAATCTGGCTTAACGCTTGCTGAAAGAATACACTGCGACGCGACTTGAACAGTGTTTATACACCAGGTCTCCTCGACCCAGAGAATGTGACGGAGCACTTGCCAGTCGTCATTTGGATTCATGGTGGAGGGTAAGGCCAGTGGTGATACATACAGTATAGGCTACTCACTGTGTTTGAATAGTTATGTTGCTGGAAGTGAGAGCTTCTTTACCGGCGAGGATCTCGTTCGCGAGTCTGGAGGCGATATCATCGCTGTCACCATACAGTATCGTCTTGGCCTTTTTGGTTTCCTTGCTGGCCAGGCAGTCAAGGATAGGGGAATACTCAATTCTGGATTACGTGCGTCAGATTCTATGAGTCGTTGAAGTCCTTTGCTCATAGGGAAACCGCCTCGACAGTTGATCAACAATTCGCACTGCAATGGATTAATACCCATGTCAGTTACCTGTTTCTAATCCTCCTAGATTGGCGTAGAGTTCAACGAGTCCCAAGATCAGTAAATTTGGTGGCGATCCAAGCCGTGTAACGATCTGGGGTGAATCAGCAGGTATGAAGTTTGTTTTCTGAAGTGTTTTCCCTCATCTCACACATCTTCAGGAGCGGGGTCCGTCCTGCAGCAGGTGATCGCTAACGACGGACAAACTTCGCCACCCTTGTTCAGAGGAGCCATCACAAGTTCAACTTTCCTTCCATCTCAATATTCCTATAATGACGCGATCCCTGAGGCGAGCGCACATTCCCCCTACTACAATGACCTTGATTGCTCACCACCAATATAGCAAATCTACAACGATGTCGTTGACAGTGCCAAGTACGTTCGCTATCTCGGTGTTATAAACTTACTTTCCCTAACTTCGTACTCTGCAGCTGCTCGTCTTCCGAAGACAGCTTGGAATGTTTGCGACAGGTTGACTCCACAAGGCTCGGAAACATCAATTCGGTGCTCAGCGCCGCCGGTTTTTATGGCACGTATGTCTTCGTACCTGTGATCGATGGGACATTCATCACGCAGGCTGCAACTGAGGCTTTGAGACAACGTAAATTCAATGCGGTTGGTTTTCGTCTTTTATTGATTCATAAACGTTCGCTGAAGAGCATTCCAGAAAACGTTACTGGCTGTCACAAACACCAATGAAGGACGACTATTCGTCAATGCCAGCACAGCAGACACCGTTGTTGTGTCAGATTACCTGTCAGAGCTCTTCCCTAGGCTGAGTCCGGAGAACGTCGAAGCGGCGTCACTTCTTTACTCGAATCTGGGTAGTTCCATTGATCAAGTCACGGCTATTATGAATGACGGTAAGAACTCTTTGACAGATGAACGGGATTGAGGGTCACAACCTCGCAGCTATCTTCGTATGCCCTACGTATTACCTCCTTGAGGCATTCCACGATCATGCCTTCAAAGTACGTCGGCGGTGATTCTTCCCGGCGTCCATGATTCACGCGCCTCCTATAGGGACAATTCGCTATACCTCCGGCACTACACGGCGAGGACATTTTCTACTACTTCCCATCGTACGTCTCGTCGATTCCTGATTATATGGTGCCGCCTTCTTATGTATGACAGAATTCAAGGGGTGAATTACACAAACCCGGACTTCGGCAAAGCATTTTCAGAGTCTTTTACGGCATTTGTCTCGACCCAGGATCCGAACGACACATTCGAGCCGACAATAACGCCTGCGTGGAACCAGTACGCATCCGATGGGTGTGGAACAGAGATGCTTTTCAACAGGACAGAGGAGGGAGAGCCTTTCATTCAGGAATTTGCCACTTCCACCTCCTTGTTGGAGAGATGCGCGTAAGTCATTGGCATAGCTAGTAACTGCGAGCCCCATGCTGAGACGCCTCCCAGGTTTTGGTCTACGGTTGGTAATGAAACTGCCCAATGACAGCTTGAAAGGGATTCCTCGGTTCTATATATCTTATGTTCGTAAATATTCAAAGAAGTTGTAGGCCTGCTCCTGGAGGTGACACCGTCAACCATACCCCACGTGCATCTCCACGCCTCTCTCTTCTCCCATTCTTGACCTTTCTTAGTACAGGCGGATAGTAGGATATTGCGAATCACAGGACCAATGCTCTGCGAGTGGTATCTTGGGCCACGAGACAGGCAAGACTACAACGCCGGACTTGACGTCTCTAACGGCGGAGGCAATAATTGTACTAACCCTCTCCCTCCTTCGTCACCGTGCTCATGAAGATGCAATAGAATTCTGTAGTTTAAACAGCACTCAATGATGGCCCGACTCCAACATTCATCATTCAACTTGCTCTAATAGAGTTTTCATCAAGCCAAGAGGAATTCAGGCTATATCTAGTGAAGGAAGATGAACGGGACCGTCGAACGCTCCAGCATCTCATGGCGCTCTTGTTGCTTTGTGTCGGCGTCCTGTCCGTGTTTGTCCCGTCTCATCGAGTGTACGCAGCGACGCCTACTGTCGACCTCGGGTACGCCACCTACCGAGGTGCATACTCCGCAAACATCTCCCAATTCCTCGGTATCCGCTATGCAGCTCCGCCAGTCGGTATGAAGGACTTTCTATCTGTCAAGCACTCTTGTTGATGCCGTGTCTGGCTGATAGAGTCCTTGAGATGGAAAGAACCGCAGCCTCCTAGCGTCACTCGGGCAATTCAGGACGCGACTCAGCAGCCGCCTGCGTGTCTCCAAGCCCCAGGCGGTCGAGCGCCTACAAATCCATATCCCGATCTGGAGGAGAGGGCGGCGAACGTCGACCAGGAAGACTGCCTGTTCCTCAAGTAATTCATCAACTTCCCTTCACGCCGGCGTGTTGTATTGACCGTCCTTTGTTAGTGTATATACTCCGGGACTTCTAGATGCGGCCGCGTCCGAGAAAGATGGACTTCCTGTCATTGTCTACATACACGGCGGAGGGTAGAATCCTGGCCTTTCCATGCCCGTGTACGAATTGACGTACGTCTTTTATGATAGATACATTAGCGGTCACGTAGCCCTGGTCGACGATCTGCTTCGCGAATCCGGGAACGGCATTGTCGCTGTCAGTATTCAGTATCGTCTTGGGATGTTCGGCTTCCTGGCTGGACAAGCGGTCAAAGACGGCGGAGCTCTGAATGCTGGCTTGTGTAGGTAGCGTTGCCTTTCCCCGGAGTTTTCTGACGAGAGAGATGTGGCAGTGGATCAACAATTTGCGCTCAAGTGGGTCCAAGAACACGTCTGTCTCCGGGTTGAAAGTGGCGGTGATTTGTAGAGCTCATTACATGAACAGATCAGCAAGTTTGGAGGCGACCCACGGCGTGTTACAATCTGGGGCAAATCGGCAGGTAGGACATGAATCATATCCGCTTCTGCTCGAACTCATGCACAACAAGGCGCCGGTTCTGTTCTTCAACAGGTCATCGCTAACGGCGGCGCGACATTTCCACCCTTGTTCAGAGGTGCTATCACGAGCTCAACCTTCTTGCCCTCACAATACGCGTACAATGACGCCATTCCAGAGGTATGTTTCTTCCCGCCACTCTCTGCGACTTGCATACCAAGCCGTTCTGTAGTTCTGGTATAGTGAAGTTCTCAAGCGAACAAGCATGTCGAAGATTCTTCGGGTCATTTCATTTGCATATTTGAACATCCAGCAGATGCACATCAGCCGTGAACACGTTGGATTGTCTTCGAGGTGTCGACGTGGCTACACTCGAGGGTATCAATACGGAGCTATCTCTTTCAGCTTTCTACGGCAGCTACGTTTGGGTTCCTGTTGTGGATGGGACGTTCATTGTTCAGCGACCGCTCCTGTCGACATCACTCGGAAGAGTCAACGGGGTGACTCACGACCTTCCCTTCTTCATTTTCCAGCGATCTTACTACCATCTCAAAGGAAATGTTCATGGCTGTGACAAACACGAACGAGGGAATCGGATTCGTAGATCAAACCAAGGCTGACACTGTAGTGGTCTCTGACTACCTCAAGGAACTCTTCCCAAAGTTGTCGCAGCATAATGTCGACGTTGCTACCTCGCTGTATGAACCATTGGGGGCGCCCATCACTCAGGTCAACGCGATCATGACGGACAGTCGGTGGCTCTTCCTTGATTGTGTTGATGTGAAGCTTATCCCGTCACGGCAGCCATCTTTGTGTGTCCTTCGTATTACCTCGTTGGCGCGTTTTACGGCCGCTCTTACAAGGTATGTCGACGACTTGCCTCCTACTCGTTGAAGCCTCTTGAATAGTATGCAGGGTCAATTCGCTGTACCTCCTGCCACACACGCTAGTGATTCAGTCTATATATTCCCTCAGTGCGTCGTTCTCGATTCGCATGGCTATTTCTGATGTCTCAATTAGAGGCACCACTCCACCGTACACCAACAAAGACTTCCAGAAAGCGTTCTCCGAATCGTTTACTGCGTTCATCACGTCTCTTGATCCAAGCGATACCTTCGAGCCGACAATCGCACCCCCTTGGGCTCGGTATCACGATCTGTTTTCCGGAGGTCGGACTGAGATGCTGTTCAATCGCACGAGAGCGGCGAACCTTGGTTGGAACCTTTCCAAACAAGCAACAGTTTGTCGAAGCGATGCCTGTAAGTTTGCATTCTTCTCAACCCAAGCCAGCAACTCGGCAGCTGATTTTCTGTTTAGGTTTTGGAGCACCGTTGGGCATGAAACTGGTCAGTAAACTGCTCCTTCGAGCCGTTGTTACAAGTTTTTCTTCATTTCATTGTCAAATAAATTAAGGTATCCGTTCAGCGGTCCCCTTTGAGATAGGTATGTACAACGAACTTAGGTCCATTCATGATCATTTCTCCGAGTCTTGGATATCGGATTGTAAGTCGACGTATTCAGGAGGGGAAGACGTTGGTCGAGAAGCAAAACAAGACGTCCATGCCCTTAGGAGGTCCTGTGTACGAGTCTGATCAGTCAAGCTCGAGTGACGGAAGACTGACAAACCCTGTGAGTTCCGAAGGCAAGTCCGGCAAGGAAAGGTACTAGAATTTCCGCATTAGAGAGGACAGCGCCAGTAAGGTTGCTTGCCAGACATACCTGTTTACTGTGAAAAGCTTAGACCTCGGCAGGATAAGACAAGGGTGAGAGACGTACTAATGATATGTTCCAAACAGCTCCTGCAGCTTTACTCATAGTCGTGATAAAAGCAGCTAGACTGAAAAAGAAACGCTTTAAGTATCTACTCGCGGTAACCGAAAACATGACGACTGACACTGCGGTACATCCAGCCAGGACGGTGAATACCCCGAACCGAATCGCCATGGATATTTGTAGGTCCTGTTTTCTTGTCTCAAACTTGCGCCTGTTCTTCACGAGCATGAAAACAATCCACACTGAAGGGCAGGCAAAGTCAGAATGTTGTCAACGCGAGTGAGGCGGAAATCGTACTTTCACAACCAATCATGCCAGCCAGTGCAAGGAGCGTGATGGAGGCGGACATCCTGGCGCTAATTCGTAGAGC